>ONZH01018871.1:0-85271 GCA_900303285.1 Rhinella marina | reverse complement strand
CCACACAGTATAATGCCCCCTTATGTGCCCCCACACAGTATAATGCCCCTTATGTGCCCACCATACAGTACAATGCCCCTTATGTGCCCCCATACAGTATAAGCCCCTTATGTCCCTTATGTGCCCCCCACCTTATGTGTATATGCCCCTTTTACAGTATAATGCCCCCTTATGGTGCCCCAGACAGTATAATGCCCCTTATGTGCCCTCCACAGTATAATGCCCTTATGTGCCCCCACACAGTATAATGCCCCTTTGTGCCCCCACACAGTATAATGCCCCTTATGTGCCCCAGCAGTATAATGCCCTTATGTGCCCCCACACAGTATAATGCCCCTTATGTGCCTCAGTATATGCCTCTTATGTCCACCACACTGTATAATGCACTTATGTGCCCCACACAGTACAATGCCCCTTAGGTGCCACACACAGTATAAATGCCCCCTTATGTGCCCCCACACAGTATAATGCCCCTTATGTGCCCCCACACAGTATAATGCCCCTTATTGTGCCCCCACATTAGTATAATGCCCTTATGTCCCCACAAGTAATGCCCTTATGTGCCCCCACACAGTATAATGCCCCTTATGTGCCCTCCACACAGTATAATGCCCCTTATGTGCCCCACACTGTATAATGCCCCTTATGTGCCACCACACTGTATAATGCCCCTTATGTGCCCCACACAGTACAATGCCTCCTTATGTGCCACCACACAGTATAATGCCCCCTTATGTGCCACCACACAGAATAATGCCCCTTATGTGTCCCCACACAGTATAATGCCCCTTATATGTCCCCACACAGTATAATGCCCCTTATGTGCCCCCACATAGGAGAATGCCCCCTTATGTGCCCCCACATAGGATAATGCCCCCTTATGTGCCCCTACACAGTATAATGCCCCTTATGTGCCCCCACACTGTATAATGCCCCTTATGTGCCCACACAGTATAATGCCTTTTATGCCCCACATAGTGTAATGCCCCTTATGTGCCCCCACACAGTATAATGCCCCCTTATGTGCCCCCACACAGTATAATGCCCCCTTATGTGCCCCACACAGTATAATGCCCCTTATGTGCCCCCACACAGTATAATGCCCCCCCTATGTGCCCCCACACAGTATAATGCCCCTTATGTGCCCTCACACAGTATAATGCCCCCTTATGTGCCCCCACACAGTATAATGCCCCTTATGTGCCCCCACACAGTATAATGCCCCCTTATATGTGCCCCCACACAGTATAATGCCCCTTATGTGCCCCACACAGTATATGCCCTCTTATGTGCCCCCCAGTATAATGCCCCTTATGTGCCCCCCACACAGTATAATGCCCCCTTATGTGCCCCACCAGTATAATGCCCTTATGTGCACCACCAGTTATGCCTTATGTGCCTCACACAGTATAATGCCCCTTATGTGCCCCTACACAGTTATAATGCCCCTTATGTGCCCCACACAGTATAATGCCCCTTATGTGCCACACAGTATATAATGCCCCCTTATGTGCCCTCACACTGTATAACCCTTATGTACAGTATAATGCCCCCTTATGTGCCCTCACACAGTATAATGCCCCCTTATGTGCCCCCACACAGTATATAATGCCCCCTTATGTGCCCCACACAGTATAATGCCCCTTATGTGCCCTCACACAGTATAAATGCCCCCTTATGTGCCCCCACACAGTATAATGCCCCTTATGTGCCCTCACACAGTATAATGCCCCTTATGTGCCCCCACACAGTATAATGCCCCTTATGTGCCCCCCACACATATAATGCCCCTTATTGTGCCCCCACACAGTATAATGCCCCTTATGTGCCCCTTAATGTCCACACAGTATAATGCCCCTTATGTGCCCCCACACAGTATAATGCCCCTTATGTGCCCCCCACACAGTATATTGCCCCTTATGTGCCCCCACACAGTATAATGCCCCTTATGTGTGCCCCCACACAGTATAATGCCCCTTATGTGCCCTCCACACAGTATAATGCCCTTATGTGCCCTACACAGTATAATGCCCCCTTATGTGCCCCCACACAGGTATAATTGCCCCCTTATGTGCCCCTACACCAGTATAATGCCCCTTATGTGCCCCTACAGTATCCCTTGTGCCCCTACACAGTATAATGCCCCTTATGTTGCCCCTTACACAGTATAATGCCCCCTTATGTGCCCCCACATAGGATAATGCCCATTATGTGCCCCTGTAGCATAATTAAATGAATACTCCCCTAGCCCATGTTCCCACTCTTTGTGGAGCAGATATGGCCGGTCGGTGCAGCAGGTGTGGTAATTTTACTAATGGACTTGTGACTATTTAAAAAATTAAATAGTTGCAAGTTCCTTTTTTTAACTGACCGTGCGACAATATTTAGTTGAGCGGCCAGTTTTACGTTGTGTCCGCCAGGTGGGCATGATGGGATGGGGTGGAGGGGGAGGCCCTGTCCCATAAGTCTAATTCATGATGACACACACAAGGGGGAATCTAAGCCGGTCCTAGTAAGTGTCCCTGTCAGACACACCCCGATGCACGGACACTGGTCGCCTTATGGTTTAAGCGGCTTTGCAGTGGGGGACCTCCGACATTTGTGTGGTGCGAAAGACATCCTGATAGGGAACTTAGATTGTGAGCCCCACTGGGGACAGTTTGATGCTAATGTCTGTAAGGTGCTGCGGAATATAGTAGCGCTATATAAGTGCATAAAATAAATGAATTAATAAAAGCTCATCACCGGCCACATCAAAGTCAGGAGCGGATCATAAAGGACAGACCGGGCGCTACGGCTCCTCTTCTCTGAATCATCTCCTGGAGTTGGCACCATAAACCTCATTAAAGATGGGTGGCGGTATCCTGAGGACACAGCAGTGAACATGTGTTACTTGCAAATTTGGTCCCAGATTTCACCTTTTGCATTGGGGAAATCAGCACAGAAAATCCGCACAAAGAACTGACACAGATTTCAAAATCCGCCCCGCTAAACCGCCTTTTTTGTAGTAAAATGGCAAACATTTACGGCAAAAAAGGCGATTTCTACAGGCAAAATCCAAGCAAAACTGCACTGTAGGCCCGCACCGGACCACCCCTCACACACTCAGGGTTTGTTCAGTATTTTTTTTAATACAGTTTTGAACAACCTTGTGATGTCCGGTGCAGCGGTCAGACCGAATCTCCTGTCCCCCGGCCCACCAGACGCAGAACGTCCTCCATCCAACCCTGATGAAAGTAATATGTCTTGTTGGCACCGGGGGCACATTCTTTGCCAGCCTCCCCTTCACTGACACAGATTTCAGTGGAATGCAATGACTGCATCAGAGTTTTTGAGTCACTTTTGGCAGCTGCATTCCCATACCACGAGCCGGGGATGCACCTGAATGCAGCTGAAGCAGGGCCCGTAGGTGCACAGAACAGGAAACAATTGATACATTGTATCTGAGAAATCATAACATCAAATGTTTCATTTCCTGGTTTGTTCTCCCCTCCTGAGCAGCGGAGGAAATGCAGCCCCACACAGTAGTCCTCCCTCCCAGTCTAGCTGGTTCTCACCCCCAGCCTCCCCTCCCTGTGTACATGCTGCCCCTCCCTGGTGTCCTCCCCTCCCCCTGTCCTCCTTCCTGCCTCCCCTCCCCTCTCTCTGCAGTCTACTTTCATGACAACTGGAGCTCTGTGCTGGGACTTTCTCACCCAGGCAGACACCCCCGGACCCAGTTCCCCCCATGGACAGGAGATCAGTGTAACCTGCAGGGAGCCCTGTGCCCAGGGAGGAGGTAAGTAGGCAGCTGGCAGGGGCATGGTCCCCAGCTGGTGCAGATCACCTTTATTGCTTATTGTGTGAGGAGGGGGGCTGTAACAGGACGATACCAGAGGGGCCTGAGCTGTGGAGGCCGGCGAGCTGGTGTTACTGGTTTGTACTGGGAGTCCTGGTTGCAGACCTGGGGGGGGACATTGTGTGCAGTGCGGGGTGACTTGGCTGTGAATGCTGATGTTGGCAGCTGCCCCCATATCCGGGGGGTGTTAGGTGGTCGTTCACTGATCGTCTCGTTACTTTTCGGCCATCCTCGCCTGTTCTGTCACTGCCATATTGTCTGTCACTTCCTCTGGTAAATCATCACATAGTTCCCTCACCGCCTGCTTTATCACCTTCCACCAGACCCTCTGTACCCCGGTACTTACCTCCTATCTGTGCTCGCCCAGAGAAACGGAACTTGTGATACTTTGTAACTTTCTGAACAGTCAGTAGTATACAATGTATCTAGAGGTGATACTGCGTGTGTATATACCATGTATATATATATATATATATATATATATATATATATATGTACAGGTGATACTGTGTGTGTATATACTGTATATATATATGTAGAGGTGATACTGTGTGTGTGTATACTGTATATATATGTAGAGGTGATACTGTGTGTGTATATACTGTATATATATATGTAGAGGTGATACTGTGTGTGTGTATACTGTATATATATATATATATATATAATATATATATATAATATCTAGTGGTGATACGGTATATATGTGTGTGTATATACTGTATATATATGTAGAGGTGATACTGCGTGTGTATATACATGTGTATATATATATATATATATATATGTACAGGTGATACTGTGTGTGTGTGTATATACTGTATATATATATATATGTACAGGTGATACTGTGTCTGTGTATATACTGTATATATATATATATATGTACAGGTGATACTGTGTGTGTATATACTGTAATATATATATATATATATATATATATATATATATATATATATGTACAGGTGATACTGTGTGTGTGTATATACTGTATATATATATATATGTACAGGTGATACTGTGTCTGTGTATATACTGTATATATATATATGTACAGGTGATTACTGTGTGTGTATATACTGTATATATATATATATATATATATATATATGTACAGGTGATACTGTGTGTGTGTATATACTGTATATATATATATATGTACAGGTGATACTGTGTGTGTGTATATACTGTATATATATATATATGTACAGGTGATACTGTGTGTGTGTATATACTATATATATATATATGTACAGGTGATACTGTGTGTGTGTATATACTGTATATATATATGTACAGGTGATACTGTGTGTGTGTATACTGTATATATATATGTAGAGGTGATACTGTGTGTGTGTATATACTGTATATATATGTACAGGTGATACTGTGTGTGTGTATATACTGTATATATATATGTAGAGGTGATACTGTGTGTGTGTATACTGTATATATATATATGTAGAGGTGATACTGTGTGTGTATATACTGTGTATATATATATATATATATATGTAGAGGTGATACTGTGTGTGTGTATACACTGTATATATATATGTAGAGGTGATACTGTGTGTGTGTATACTGTATATATATATATATATATGTACAGGTGATACTGTGTGTGTATATACCGTATATATATATATTATATATAATGTGTGAAAGGCCCTATGGATGAGCCGAAACGTTGCGACCACATGGGTGAATAAAGTATTTTTCTTTCCATTCGTTTTTTGTGAGCTCGCTGCCATATTTCTTCTTATAAGTGTGTATATATAATGTATGTAGATGTGTTACTGTATATATATATATTGTGCCTGTGTCTATATGTGCAATGTATCCAGACGTGTCATGTATATATGTTTGTGTCTATACAGAATGTATCTGCCGGATATTTGGCGACAATCTCGCAGTCTAGGCCATGTCCGTAGTCTATATGGCGGTATTTTCGTGTGGCCCCTCGTCCTTGGTCGTGTGGTGCTGAGTTGCAACCACGAATGACTGTGGAGTCTGATAAATATTCGACTGTCTGTGCAGGAGGTATAGATTACTAGTGCCAGCTCCGGGTCGGCAGTGCGTCCACCATTAGACCTGTCCCGTGGTCGTACTGTCACTTTTTTTCAGGTTGTATCCGTCGGTGGCGCCTCCGGATTTGCATTGATGTCTGTGGTGTCACTTTGTATTGGGTCTCATCATGAGCGTAAGTCCATGTGGGGCCACAATTTCACCCGCTGCAGGGTCGTCATCTACCCCGTAGGTCCTGCTGTCTCTGGTTCTCGCCTCCACATCAGGTGGTCCCTGAAGCTTCTCCAGTCCTATAACTCCTGGTGACTGCTGTTTATGGAGCTTGTCCTGGTCTGATCCGGTCTCTAGCCACATTAGCCTCACTTCACCCGCTGTCGGTGCCAATTCCTACTTGACCTATAGCCGCCGTCTGCTGTGAGTACCTGGTGCAGGTGTGCCCACAGGAGCCAGGTCTGGTACCTGATACTTTGGTATGAGATCTGCTGACAGATCCACCTGATGTTTCCGGGATCTGTCAGCAGTCGTGCACATCACATGTACATCAGATCAGGTATGCCCAACCTGCGGCCCTCCAGCAGGGCATGGTGGGAGTTGTAGTCTTACAACAGCTGGAGGCCCACAGCATTAGATGAATGGTGGGATCTGTCAGTAGTTCTGTATATTGGGACCCCAGGACTGGTCATGTTTATGGGATGGACGGGGGTGATAATGCTGGGCCCCCTCCGTATGACCGTGTAGACCACCACAGACATGAGATCATCTGCAGCTCTCATACCTGTGGCCACCTCCTTACCGGCATAGATTTCGGACACTGTTGGCCGTGGTCTCTCCGCACCTTCTGCCTTCATCACCTCCTGTGCCTTCCAGGTCTCTCCCATGTGTCACCTGGACCCGATAGATATCACAAAAAATTCCAAAAATTGCCACCTACCTCTCATTCTGTTGTGTGTGAATTTCGTAGGTGAGGCTCCGTGTCGTCCTGCGGTACGGAGGGGACATCCGGTTATTCTGACCGCTGTCGCCCTCGTCATTCCCAGGCCCTGCCGTCTTCTCGCCATCGTCCGTGCTCTTCATTAACCCTTTGTGTTACTGACCCCCACTCTCTTCCGGTTTGTAGTGTCGCAGAACTCTGTGGTCCCACCGGAGCCCGGCGCTGACCCAGCTGCTTGTACACAAGAGTTCGGGGGGAATCCGCAGTTAACCCCTTCATGTCCTCCATAGAAAGTTATTATTTCGGGTTATCGATGGACATTTTCTCCTCCGTGATGATGACATCGCCATGGACGAGATATCGCCTCTGGCCAGGACACGATGCCGGACACCGGTGGTCACAGCGCAGGAACGGCGATGAGATAAGAATATTATATATACAATTTTACCACCGATTTTTGCGGTTTTGAAACAGCGCCACGCGTGTCCATAGGCTGTGCTTGGTATTGCAGGGGGGGCGGGAATCAGACCCTTTTTATATTGATATCTGATGAATAATTACGTTGCAAAATCCCTTTGTCAGGCTCCGCCCCAAAAATTATACCTCCATGCTTGAAAACATTGTGAAGGGGCCAAAATGGAGCCCACGAGTTGTCCAGGATTAGGAAAAGAGATTTTTTTTTTTGTGGCCTGGATCAAGAATTCAATTGGACAGTTGTGGTCAGTCCGTCAGACGAGGGGTGCTCCTAGCCTTTCTGCCACCTGAGGTAAAAATTGACACCCCCCCCCCAAAGCCAAGTTCTCAGCCTTAGGGCCCATGCACACAACCATGGAGCACGGTCCGGGACGGTCCGTGAAAACCCAGACCTTCTGAGGGCAGGAGCACATGGCCTCATTGGTTGCTATGACGCCGTGCACTTCCTGAGGCCGCTTGTATAGAGTGTATCACTGTACAGCGGCGGCGTCATAGCAACCAATGACGCCATGCACTCCTGCCCTCAGAAGGAGCACGGTCTGGGTTTTCACGGACCGCCCCAGACCGTGCTCCACAGTCGTGTGAAAGGGCCCTAACCCCTTCCCTCCAGCCTTGATGTTAAAGACAGACTTGGAAAACATACATTACATACAGCGCCCCCTACCTCTTACATCCAGTGCCCTGACCTCTGATGTAGACGTTCTCTTTCTTTATCTTCTCCATTCGGCCCAGACCGCCATGATGATCTCTTTCACCTGTGTGTCTGCAGAGTTCAGTACATCTAGTACCATGCCCTAGAAAATAACTGCACCCAGCAAATAGTGCCCCAAAAATAACTGTGCCAGGGTGCCCCCACAGTAATAGCGCTCCCCAAAAGTCCCACCAATAGAAGTAATTCTCTGCCAGAGCGCACTTAGTGTTAACAGTGCCCCAAATAGTAATAATGCCCCCATTATGTTCCTCCTAGTCCCCCAGTGGAGCCAGTGTCACCATAGTGCTCCCCATTATGTGTGCCAGTACAAAATGCCCCTATTTAATGCCACTAGTAGAAACAATGCCCCCATAGTGCTCCTCACAACCCCTCCCCCTATAATGGCCCAACAGCACGGTGCCAAATAAAAAGTAATAAACTCAAATGCTTCCCTCCGTGCGGCCGTCTGTGACGCGTTGCAGGCCTCTTTCCTGAGCCGTATATTGCCCAGCTCGGACGGCACGATGATTATTATGTCATTGTGCCACCTGTGCCAGCCTCTGATGGGATTCAGGCCCCCCTGTGCCCCACCACAGCATTTAAGGGTGATGAGCGCTTCCATGTTCCTGACGCCGCCATCCCCTCTTGTATCCAGGTGGTGCTGCCTGAAGCGATAGGCGCGGTCTAGGGGCGCGTTGACACGGCGCGGTCTAGGGGCGCGTTGACACGGCGCGGTCTAGGGGCGCGTTGACACGGCGCGGTCTAGGGGCGCGTTGACACGGCGCGGTCTAGGGGCGCGTTGACACGGCGCGGTCTAGGGGCGCGTTGACACGGCGCGGTCTAGGGGCGCGTTGACACGGCGCGGTCTAGGGGCGCGTTGACACGGCGCGGTCTAGGGGAGCGTTGACACGGCGCGGTCTAGGGGCGCGTTGACACGGCGCGGTCTAGGGGCGCGTTGACACTGCGCGGTCACCAAAATAACATAGAGAACATCAGCTGCAAGGCCGGAGTTCCCCTTTATAACGGTGACATGCCTTTCGGAGGCTCCCTAGGGGTCAGGGCATGCTGGGAGTTGTAGTTTCCCCGTCTCTCGGCTCCCCTCGCAGTCCCTGGATGGAGACGTCTATATGTGGAGAATATTCCAGACACTTTTTTTCTTTCCTCTTCGTCCCATTTAGAATTTGTCAGATTTTCCATATACAAAGCTGGCGGGGCGAGGAGCCTTGTACGTGGAGACATGTACCGGGGGCTCAGCGCGGCGGGTGTGCCGGTTATGGGCAGGTTTGGTTACAGGATAAGGTCCTTGTCATATGCGGCATCCGAGGCCTGACAACTACACCCCACAAAAGTCAGTGACAACTGCGCTCCGTAGACCACAGACCTCTCTGGGGGCTCACATGGTTTGAAATACGTTTCACAGTAAATGTGCGTACGTTTTTTGGTGCGTTTTAGAAAAATCCACACAGTCTTTGAAGAGCAGCAAAGTGGATGAGGTTTTACCGGATCTCCTCCACAAGCTGCGGAGACAGTCAGCAGTAAGTTGCTTCACCTTTACTTCCTGAGACACGGAGGCAGGTTGTGGTTCTCAGCCACGCGGCAGACGAACGTCCTGCGGCCGCTTCGTGGTGACCCGGCCTGAGAGAGGAAGGACTCGCCTGTTAGGTTAGGGGCCCCGGCTCTACAGCGCTGCGCCCCCGCCCCATGCCTCCGAACCCTTCTGCAGCATATCAGTCGTCGGTGAAATCGGCCGCGTATACCGCCAGCTATGGATGCTCCGTGGGTCAGTTTACGCCATGGATTTTTTCATATCCTGTGGATGTCACTCATCAGTTTTGCTGGTCCGCAGTGGTCCTGTAATGGAAGATGTTATAGAGCCCCGGGCCCCTGGGATTCCAGCGCTCTGTTCTGGCTGCTGATGGTGCACCGCGCTCTTTTAAGTTGGACACTCGACGCCGTCCGTTCCGCTGCGACGTCCCGAGGGCCCCCTTCCGATCCGCTGCGGAGATGAAACACAAAGTCTGTAAAGCTGTCCGTCGTTCCCTGGACCCCGCTGCACATCGGACACCTGTTTGCGCCCCACCAGCAGGGGGTCAGAGTGGGTCGGGATACCCCTTTAGTGAATCCCTGCGGAGTGCTGCAGACGATTGTTCTCTGGCCTTGGCCGCCTCCTGACATTGTGGCGGTCCCGGCTTCCTGCCATTCTCTGCGTCCCTCCGGCCTCACTTGTAAATAAAGGCTCGGTAGCAGAGTTATTACGGAGGCGGCGGCGGTCCGCAATACAGACGTGGATAACGGGGGCTGACGAGAGATGAGGCAATTACCTAAGTAGCAATTACCTGATATTCCAGGATCGCTCCATTTTCATTGCTGGGAGACGTTTGGTGTCGGGGAGACGCAGGAATCAAGTCACCCCGGCCCCGTATCACACAGGAGGAATTGCTATGTAAGCGATTTATCAGCAGATTATTACTGATACTAAACTGCCTCTTAGGAGACGTCCCCCCTGCGGCCTAAGGATGAGCGGAGGCCGGGGATCATCGTGTCGGAAGGGACTACGGACACCGCTGTTTTATGTATGCTGGTTACAGGGTTCCGCTCTCTTATGCGGATTTTGCTCTGCGGCTCTGTTCACACAGGGTGCGTTTCCGCAGCAGATTTGGAGGATCGGCCTTGTCGGGGCTCATCCTCAGTAGCTCCATTCACACATGCGGTACGTGGATTGTCATTGGATTTGATGCAGGTTTGGACGCAGAATTCACACTGAAAGCTGCATCCAATCTGCCGCATGTGAATGGGGTCTTATTCAGTCAGGAGGGTGATCGCCACGGACTGGGTGCCCTGCCTGCCACATGCAGGCCCTGTAACCAGCGTACATAAAGGAGAACATTGCCTCCTCCAGCATTGCGCAGGTTAAATCAGGGGATGAGCAGCAGAATTGGCGCCGACCTCTCTCTGACATTAGCCCGCTGCAGAGGTCGACCCTTTGGGCTCTGCTACATCTGTCACACCATGTCAGTATGAACAGACACAACCCCCGGGGGCCACCAACTTAAGACCGCAGGCAAAAAAGTGCTGCCTCTTGTGGTCTCGCTTTACTGCTGCTGTAAAATCCTTGTGCTGGTGTAGACGGCACTTACAGGGGTTCGTATACTTATCCCTTGCATGTATACAGCTCGGTCACTGCGCCGCTGTCTCCAGGTGGGGGAGGGGGGCGGCAGATAAGGGCTTTCACTTTCTGGCAGTCGCCTGTCACTGTAGATAGGGCTTCATGTGAGGCACATGTTATAGCAGCGTGGCGGTATTAATTCTGGCTGTGGCCGCGCTGTGATAGACCATTGAACTCCGTGGCGGCTGAGTACACGTCTTTCTGAGGCTAAGGGGGAATTGACATGCGGCAGATTTCTTGCGTCCGTCCAGGCACTTTCCCCCCTGACTTTCGGATGAGGGGCTGCCCTGTGTTACGTGTCCTCGTCTGGTGCTGGGCTCCTTCCCGATGATGTGACGGCGGCCCCTAACACTGGCCGTCTGTGGGGCCCGGCAGAATGGAGGTTTTGTCAGCTGGGTGTTCCTCGCGGCCGCGGCTCGGCCATCTTAAATTACCTTTTTCCCTTTCCTCCTGAGTCACTGAGAGGTTTTTGTGCTCGGACAGACGAGGCATTCATGGTGAGGGTCCGGCCAGGAGGGGCCCGGAATAGGTGAGTCACTGTGCCCGTGTGTGCCTGTCACCGTGCCCGCCGGTGCTGTCACTGCCGCCACATACGTGTGCCCGCCGCTCGCCCTGGAATACACGGAGGAAACATCCAATTCCACTGAAAAATCTCCCCTCCCCCCACATACAGAACTACACGTGTGCAGAGGGGCTCGCACGCCTTACAAATAGCTGACTGCAAAAGTATTCACACCCCCAGGTGCACAGGATCCGCCACACGTGACGCTACATTAAGGTTTCTGCGACGCTCTACTAGACTTTAATCTGCTTGCTGTCAGGGAATGAGAACACTCTTGTTTCCATTCAGAGGCAGCAGACCTGTGTACAGCTGAGGGTTTGTCACAGTTGCATCCACTCTAAGACAGCGCTCTGCCAAACCTCTCTCTGCTGGTTGGACACGATGTATCGGTCTGCCGTCCACGTCTCATGCAGAGATCTTGAAAATTGTTATGGAAGTTAGGGAACACGTTCTGTTCTGTAAAGTCATCTCATTATCATCACAGGCGGGATTGCATCTACATATGGATAACGAGAGGTCCACCATTCACTGAGCATGCTCACTGCACTCACATAGAAATCAGTAGGTGATGGTGACAGCTCACCTGCTCCTCCTCCCTGCACAACGACCTAAGCTCCCACAGCATGCACGCTGTACTCTAAAATAGAAATATATAGTTATTATCTGAGCTTACCTCTTCCCCCTCTCTGCAGAATGACCTGAACAGATCACAGAGCATGCTCACTATTTCCTACAATAGACGTTTATAGGTAATGGTCAGGGCTTACCACCTCCTCCTCCCTGCACAATGACCTGCACAGAGCATGCTCACTATTCTCTACAATAGGTAATGGTCAGAGCTTACCTCCTGCCCCTTCCCGCACAATGACCTCTGTGCAGGTCACTCTAGAGTAGAACTATATAGTTAATGGTCAGAGTTCACCTACTCCTCTTCACACAGTGACTGCACAGGTCATGGAGCATGCTCACTACACACTGCAATAGATGTTTAAAGGTAATGGTCAGCACTTACCTCCTCCCCCTTCTTGCACAATGACCTCTTCACAGGTCACGGAGCATGCTCACTATGCTCTACAATAGGTAATGGTCAGAGCTTACCTCCTCCCCCTTCCTGCACAATGACTTCTCCACAGGTCATGGATCATACTCATTATGCTCTACAGTAGAACTTTATGGTTAACGGTCTGAGTTCACCACCTTCTCCCCTCTTCCAGACTACAGGATCCTATGGCCCATGTGGCTGCAGTAAAGCATATCTCTGAGTACTGCTAAGGCAAGATGGCTGCCCCCGTAATCCTCTACATAAAACAGATCTGGAGGGGGCTGCTGTTAATGGCCTCCAGAGGTTTGGAGGTCTGTGAAGCTGGGATCCTGAGGGGATGTGTAGACTCCCGGTCACTGATCCCATTGAAGTCCGCTACAGTGGACGTGGCTGATAACAGGGAACAATGGATTCATCGGTGCGGCGGAGCAGCGGCTGTGGTGTAGTGTTGGTTTATGTAGTCGTCGTGTATGTGTATAATTTGTATCTTGCAGTTGTCAGCGCAGTGAAATCATTAATGTTGTGTATGGTTTGGCGGCCAGACATGTGAGTCACTGCTCCGACCGCGGCCAGGACGATTCATCAATGTCTGCGGGGTTCTCCTGTAACCTGTGAACCGTCATGTGATGTCACCCGGATGCTCTGGAGCCTCATCCTTGTCACCTAGAGATGTGCAGGAGGTTGTGACTCCTCCGCCTCTGTGGCCCTCGACAGCCCTCCGCCTCTGTGGCCCTCGACAGCCCTCCGCCTCTGTGGCCCTCGACAGCCCTCCGCCTCTGTGGCCCTCGACAGCCCTCCGCCTCTGTGGCCCTCGACAGCCCTCCGCCTCTGTGGCCCTCGACAGCCCTCCGCCTCTGTGGCCCTCGACAGCCCTCCGCCTCTGTGGCCCTCGACAGCCCTCCGCCTCTGTGGCCCTCGACAGCCCTCCGCCTCTGTGGCCCTCGACAGCCCTCCGCCTCTGTGGCCCTCGACAGCCCTCCGCCTCTGTGGCCCTCGACAGCCCTCCGCCTCTGTGGCCCTCGACAGCCCTCCGCCTCTGTGGCCCTCGACACCATCCGAGTTTTATAGAAGGCCCTTTAGTGTACAGTAAAGATGTGAAAAGCATTTTGAATTTACAGGCCCGAAGCCTGAGGCTGCACTACTACGGTACTAACATTTTCTCATCTGTCAGGTGCAGTGTTGTCATGGAGACCATGTGTGAATCCAGACACGTCTACATCCTCACGTACACACAGATGATGCAAGCCGAGGGGGCCATAGATATCGTATTGGATTCCGGGGTCCATATGAGGTCTCCATGACGACACGGTACCTGACAGGAGCCATGTTGTCATTGAAATCTCTCAGTAGTGCGGTTCTGTCATTCTGTTCATGCACCAGGAGGCTCAGGATGAGCAAAGATCCCCCAGATAGGTCGGTGTTTGAATTTCTGATTTACATGGAGATGGAATTTCTGCTTGGCCTGCACTTATCGCCTGTTGTGGTCTCTTTCTGGGGGCCCCGGGGCCCCTCCTGGTGTTACCGCTGCTATGTTTGTGTATGTGAAGTGTGTGATTATGTCTGGATGTTTTCCAGCCGGGGGAGGGGGGGATCGGGGTGGAGAGTCTGGCGGGGGCTGGGCACATACCTGCAGGGGTGGCAGGGATGTGTCTGTGCATGCAGGGGGCTTCCATAAGGCCTGTAAACAGTGCCGAGCCCTGAGGCGCGAATACTGAGGACCCCCTGTTCTGCATATTAGAGAGCGCTGCCCCTTTAAATGTAAAAAAGAAAAACCTTGAAATTCCTTGTGGCTGAGTGTCCGGAAGCTGCTTGACAACCACTAGAGCTCGCTGTAACCGTAACTGTACTACTGTTGTCAGCCAGACCCTGGAGGGCGCCGCACGTCTGTGCATTACACGTGTAATACCTCCTGTCACCTGTGGAGGCGCTGCAGGGAAATGAAACACCTCCTGCCTCCCAAACATAACAGCTGTGCGTCCAGCTGACCTGACGGACAATCCAAGGCAGACTATTGATACACGCTCGTAGACGTAGCCATGGCGACCAGAGTGAAAGCCTCCATTCTTTACACTGCAGGCGCCACTTGCTTCAGACTGGAGCTCATCTCTGTAAACGGTCCTGCAGTTACTTCATTGAACGTTTCTCCTTTGGATGTTTCACCAGCGGAAAGTTCTCTCTCATCGGCCATGTGACCGCGCCCGCCGCCCCTCACCGCGCGTTTATTTTGGGCGCAGATTTTACGAGGTTTTTCCTTCAATGTGTAAATCAGTTTCATTAAGTTTTAGAAGAGGCCCTTCGCTGAGGAGGGAGTTGGGTAGAGCCCTAGCACAGAGGGTTAACGGGGTAGAGGGCATGAGCTGGCTTCCTGTGAGGCAGTGCCAGCGAAGGCACATGAGGGCTGAGCTGTGTGTGTCATGAAGGGTTAACGTGGCTAGACAACTGAGGCACATGAAGGGTTAACGTGACAGAGGGCACATGACAGAGGGCACTGAGCTGTGTGTGTCACCTAGAAGAGGGCACATGAAGGGCACATGAAGGGTTAACGTGGGTGACAGAGGGCACATGACCAGAGGGCACTGAGCTGACAGAGGGCATGGTGTCACCTAGAAGAGGCACATGATGAAGGGTTAACATGGGCATGACAGAGAGGCACTGAGCTGGGTGCACATGTGTCACCTAGAAGAGGCACACGTGGGCATGACAGAGGGCACTGAGCTGTGTGTGTGTCACCTATGAAGGGTTAACATGACAGAGGGCACTGAGCTGTGTGTGTCACCAGAGGCACACGTGGGCATGACAGAGGGCACTGAGCTGTGTGTGTCACCTGAGGAGGCACATGAAGGGTTAAGGGCATGACAGAGGGCACTGAGCTGTGTGTGTAGAGGAGGCACATGAAGGGTTAACGTGGGCATGACAGAGGGCACATGAAGGGAGCTGACAGAGGGCACTGATGTGTGTCACCTAGAAGAGGCACATGAAGGGTTAACATGGGCATGACAGAGGGCACTGAGCTGTGTGTGTCACCTAGAGGAGGCACATGAAGGGTTAACGTGGGCATGACAGAGGGCATGAAGGGTTAACTGAGCTGTGTGTCGCAGGGATTAATCTGCACATTCCTGACGTCCCCTCTGCTGGGCAGCAGCTGGCGTTCTGAGGGAGGAGGTGACGGTAGTGGCGGTCCTGTGCCACCATTGCTGGGCGCCCATGGGAGGTGTGTGGGGGTGGAGATGTCCTGCATACCTGGGATTCCTCTCTCTACTCCTCCTGTCAGACCGCCACCTGCTTCACATCCAGCACCCGTCAGCTATCGCCCCCACATCCAGCACCCGTCAGCTATCGCCCCCCACATCCAGCACCCGTCAGCTATCGCCCCCCACATCCAGACCCGTCAGCTATCGCCCCCCTCATCCAGCACCCGTCAGCTATCGCCCCCCTCATCCAGCACCCGTCAGCTATCGCCCCCCCTCATCCAGCACCCGTCAGCTATCGCCCCCCACATCCAGCACCGTCAGCTATCGCCCCCTCATCCAGCACCCGTCAGCTATCGCCCCCCTCATCCAGCACCCGTCAGCATCGCCCCCTCATCCAGCACCCGTCACTATCGCCCCCCTCATCCAGCACCCGTCAGCTATCGCCCCCCAACAATCCAGAACCCGTTTCAGCTATCGGCCCCCCACATCCAGAACCCGTCAGCTATCGCCCCCCACATCCAGAACCCGTCAGCTATCGCCCCCCACATCCAGAACCCGTCAGCTATCGCCCCCCCACATCCAGAACCCGTCAGCTATCGCCCCCACATCCAGCACCCGTCAGCTATCGCCCCCCCATCCAGCACCCGTCAGCTATCGCCCCCCACATCCAGCACCCGTCAGCTATCGCCCCCCTCATCCAGCACCCGTCAGCTATCGCCCCCCTCATCCAGAACCCGTCAGCTATCGCCCCCCACATCCAGAACCCGTCAGCTATCGCCCCCCACATCCAGAAACCGTCAGCTATCGCCCCCCCACATCCAGAAACCCGTCAGCTATCGCCCCCCACATCCAGAACCCGTCAAGCTATCGCCCCCCTCATCCAGAACCCGTCAGCTATCGCCCCCTATCGCCCCCTCATCCAGAAAGCCCGTCAGCTATCGCCCCCCACATCCAGAACCCGTCAGCTATCGCCCCCCTCATCCAGCCAGCACCCGTCAGCTATACCCCCCACATCCAGCACCCGTCAGCTATCGCCCCCCACATCCAGCACCCGTCAGCTATCGCCCCCCTTCATCCACCCGTCAGCTATCACCCCCACATCCACCCGTCCTGTACGCGGCGCGGGATTAACACCGTCATGCCATTGTGTTACCCATCAGCGAAAAGGTGCTCATCCTATCATGTACACATGGGTAGCGGCTTCTGCACAAATGTTGGCGCCCTTTGTGCAGTTTATTATACGATCAACAGTTAAGCGTCTTTGTGTTGTTCCTCTGCTATTCCTCTTGAAAATGTGTGAATAAATTGGCAGTTGGATGTTAGCAGCCCCTCGTTAAATAGGCTGTTCTGACGGCACTGATCGGGCAGTCTCAAACTGTGCAGGGGCACGCCCCCAGCTGTAACTCTCAGTTGTCAATTCACTTTATTGCAGGCTCTGTTGGACCCGACCTCTCTCCCGACGTGTCTATTAACAATTCTACGCATGCATCCCTAGAAATGTGTAGCGCAATTACTCTGTTATTCCTCTTGGAAATGTATGAAGAAATTGATGATTAGTTGCTACCATTATCCTGGTGAAGGGTGTGTCCATACACATCCTGGCAGCAATGATTGGGCACCATCAAACTGTGCAGGGGCACGCCCCCCAGCTGTCATTTTAATCATATATTTCCAGGAGGAATTAAAGAGGAACAGCACAACTGACAGTTCCAGAATTGTTACAGGTCAGGAGAGCAGACACATCCTTCACAAGGTGCACACACTTCTGTACGGGGCAGTAGGTGGTATCACAGCATTAGCTCTGCTACATCTGTATGTGTGTGCATATAAACGTGTAGCAGAGCTGTGTGTGCAGGGAGTTGTGTCCTGATCTCCTGTGGTTTCTGCAGCTTGAATTTAAGGCACAAAACTCGTCTGAGATGTAGCAGAGCTGAATTTGTCATTTAACTGCTTAGGACTACACGGTTTGTTGACAGTTTGGCGATGAGCTCGGCTCTGCTACATCACGTGCGGCTGGGTGTGTTTCAGGTGGGGGTTGAATAGTTGCACTTAGACGTTCACTGACTCTTCCTTTCGTCTCTGCAGGCGTCGCCCGTCTAGAAGATCGTCAGGATGGATCAAGAAGACGGGGTGAGTGCCGCCAGTGTGGTCTCTGCGCACCGCCATATCATGTCAGTAGAATAACCGCCACACGGGATTACCGTAATATAGTGCCCGCCACCAGGGATTACCGTAATATAGTGCCCGCCACACGGGATTACCGTAATATAGTGCCCGCCACACAGGATTACCGTAATATAGTGCCCGCCACACAGGATTACCGTAATATAGTGCCCGCCACACAGGATTACCGTAATATAGTGCCCGCCACACAGGATTACCGTATAATATAGTGACCGCGCCACACAGGATTACCGTAATATAGTGCCCGCCACACAGGATTACCGATTACCGTAATATAGTGCCCGCGTAATATACCACACAGGATTACCGTAATATAGTGCCCGCCACACAGGATTACCGTAATATAGTGCCCGCCACACAGGATTACCGTAATATAGTGGCCCGCCACACAGGATTACACAGGTACCGTAATATAGTGCCCGCCACACAGGGATTACCGTAACCGTAATATAGTGCCCGCCACACAGGATTACCGTAATATAGTGCCCGCCACACAGGATTACCGTAATATAGTGCCCGCCACACAGGATTACCGTACCGTAATATAGTGCCCGCCACACAGGTAATATTGCCGCCACACAGGGATTACCGTAATATAGTGCCCGCCACACAGGATTACCGTAATATAGTGCCCGCCACACAGGATTATTGCCCGCCACACAGCGTAATATAGTGCCCGCCACACAGGATTACCGTAATATAGTGCCCGCCACACAGGATTACCGTAATATAGTGCCCGCCACACAGGATTACCGTAATATAGTGCCCAGGCCGTAATAGTACACAGGTTAATAATTGCCCGCCACACAGGATTACCGTAATATAGTGCCCGCCACACAGGATTACCGTAATATACTGCCCGCCACACAGGATTACCGTAATATAGTGCCCGCCACACAGGATTACCGTAATATAGTACCGTAATATAGTGCCCGCCACACAGGATTACCAGTGCCCGCCACACAGGATTATTAGTGCCCGTCAGGATTACCGTAATATAGTGCCCGCCACACAGGATTACCGTAATATAGTGCCCGCCCACACAGGATTACCGTAATATAGTGCCCGCCACACAGGATTACCGTAATATAGTGCCCGCCACACAGGATTACCGTAATATAGTGCCCGCCACACACGTAATATAGTGCCCGCCACACAGGATTACCGTAATATAGTGCCCGCCACACAGGATGATTACCGTATATACCGTAATATAGTGCCCGCCACACAGGATTACCGTAATATAGTGCCCGCCACACAGGATTACCGTAATATAGTGCCCGCCACACAGGATTACTTTAATATAGTGCCCGCCACACAGGATTACCGTAATATAGTGCCCGCCACACAGGATTTCCGTAATATAGTGCCCGCCACACAGGATTACCGTAATATAGTGCCCGCCACACAGATTACCGTAATATAGTGCCCGCCACACAGGAATTACCGTAATATAGTGCCCGCCACACAGGATTACCGTAATATAGTTGCCCGCCACACAGGATGGACCGTAATATAGTGCCCGCCACACAGGATGACCGTAATTATAGTGCCCGCCACACAGGATTACTGTAATATAGTGCCCGCCCTACAGGATGACCGTAATATAGTGCCCGCCACACAGGATTACCGTAATATAGTGCCCGCCACACAGGATTACTGTAATATAGTGCCCGCCACACAGGATTACCGTAATATACTGCCCGCCATACAGGATTACCGTAATATACTGCCCGCCACAACAGTGCCTGCCCTGCAGATTATCGCTCCAGTATCGGCAGGAGAACCAGTACTGCCCCACCCCCCCGAGCTCGGCAGAAAGGATTCAATAGATGGGGGATTGTCAGGGGCCACATGTAGGGGGCTGCAGGTCACACGTGGCTCAGGGTCTAAGGACCACGGCCGCTTCCAGAGCGTCATCCATGTCAGGTCATCACTGATGCTTTTCGGCCGTGGTTTGCAGGTTGTTATCCTGAAGGGTCGGAGCGCCACGTCCTTCTTCTCGCCTCGCGTTCTGTCTGCGGTTAGCGGACGCCTCAGATAAATTCTCCCGCGGTATAACGGGCAGTTTCCTGCCGCTTCATCTGCTTCCTGCAGGCGGATGACACTAGTGTCTGACAGACGTAGAACGTGCCAATGATGGGGCAGGACGAGGGGCAAACCGGGCAGGACGAGGGGCATGAAGTGGGTCAGGAGGTCTCCCAGCTGCAGCCGCGAGCGGTCGGGGGGGAGCAGCATTAGTCCAATGGGTGGAAATGTGTGTATTTATGGAACTGGTCACTGATAGGGTTAACACTGCTGAAGGGAGCACTGATGGGGTTAACACTGCTGAAGGGAGCACTGATGGGGTTAACACTGCTGAAGGGAGCACTGATGGGGTTAACACTGCTGAAGGAGCACTGATGGGGTTAACACTGCTGAAGGAGCACTGATGGGGTTAACACTGAAGGAGCACTGATGGGGTTAAACTGCTAGAGCACTGATGGGGTTACACTGCTGAAGAGCACTGATGGGGTTAACACTGCTGAAGAGAGCACTGATGGGGTTAACACTGCTGAAGGGAGCACTGATGGGGTTAACACTGCTGAAGGAGCACTGATGGGTTAACACTGCTGAAGGAGCACTGATGGGGTTAACACTGCTGAAGGAGCACTGATGGGTTAAACACTGCTGAAGGGAGCACTGATGGGGTTAACACTGCTGAAGGGAGCACTGATGGGGTTAACACTGCTGAAGGGAGCACTGATGGGGTTAACACTGCTGAAGGAGCACTGATGGGGTTAACACTGCTGAAGGGAGCACTGATGGGGTTAACACTGCTGAAGGGAGCACTGATGGGGTTAACACTGCTGAAGGGAGCACTGATGGGGTTAACACTGCTGAAGGGAGCACTGATGGGGTTAACACTGCTGAGGGAGCACTGATAGGGTTAACACTGCTGAAGGGAGCACTGATAGGGTTATCACTGCTGAAGAGAGCACTGATAGGGTTAACACTGCTGAAGAGAGCACTGATAGGGTTAACACTGCTGAAGAGAGCACTGATAGGGTTAACACTGCTGAAGAGAGCACTGATAGGTTTAACACTGCTGAAGAGAGCACTGATAGGGTTAACACTGCTGAAGAGAGCACTGATAGGGTTCACCCTGCAGGAGGGAGCACTGGTAGGGTTCACCCTGCAGAGGGAGCACTGGTAGGGTTCACCCTGCAGGAGGGAGCACTGGTAGGGTTCACCCTGCAGGAGGGAGCACTGGTAGGGTTCACCCTGCAGGAGGGAGCACTGGTAGGGTTCACCCTGCAGGAGGGAGCACTGGTAAGGGTTCACCCTGCAGGAGGGAGCACTGGTAGGGTTCACCCTGCAGGAGGGGAGCACTGGTAGGGTTCACCCTGCAGGAGGGGGGCACTGTTGGTTCACCTGCAGGAGGGAGCACTGTTAGGTTCACCCTGCAGGAGGGAGGCCACTGGGTTAGGTTCACCTGCAGGAGGGAGCACTGTTAGGGTTCACCCTGCAGGAGGGAGCACTGTTAGGGTTCACCCTGCAGGAGGGAGCACTGTTAGGGTTCACCCTGCAGGAGGGAGCACTGATAGGGTTCACCCTGCAGGAGGGAGCACTGATAGGGTTCACCCTGCAGGAGGGAGCACTGATAGGGTTCACCCTGCAGGAGGGAGCACTGATAGGGTTCACCCTGCAGGAGGGAGCACTGATCGGGTTAATACGCTCCTGTAAGTTGCGTTGCAGCGGGCGCCATGGTTTGCACTTCTCAGTTGATGGTCTCCGTTTTTCCTCAGGGATTCCACTCCATGGGCGCCGTGTCAATCATTGGTGCCGAGGACGAGGACTTCGAGAACGACATTGAGCCAGTAAGTGGCCGGGTTTATCTAAATCCTGTGACACTATGGGCGCTGGTTGTGGGTTCACACTTCACCATAGTCCTCCTACTGTCCCCTCTCATCCTCCTGACTGTCTCCATTCTTCTCCTCACCCTCTCATCCTCCTGACTGTCTCCATTCTTCTCCTCACCCTCTCATCCTCCTGACTGTCTCCATTCTTTACCGCTCCGTCTTTTCCTCTGGTCCGCCCCTTGACTCTTCCCCGGTTTGTCTCCTCAGAATGTGGACGACCAGCAGAGTTACTTCCAGAGTATTGAGCTGGTGAAGGACCACCCGGCTTACATCATGGTCTTCCTGCACCATGTCGTCCTCCAGTTTGACCCGAGCCCCCTGGTAAGTGGCCGTCTGACCTCTGACCCGGATCCGCCCTCGCGCTATCCAGATTGTACTGTAGAGTTTTATTCCCTCGGAGGCGTGAGAGGTTTCCAGGATTCGGTCCCCAATATGTAAATCTAATGACTGCGTATAGGAGTGACCTAACTGACCGCGGGGCGGGAGCAGCTCCTGGTGTCAGTCCTGACATACAGTCTGCAGATTCATGGGGCCGTACCGCAGAGTTACCAGCAGTCCTTCATGTTCAGAGACAGTCCTAGCAAATTCAGACTGGTCAGGTTTCTTGCGTTCTAGAGGCGGGGCTTATGTAAGAGACTTTCACAATCCTGTTTCAGGTGTCCCATGGGCGGGGCTTATGGAAGAGGCTTTCACAAGCGGATTTTAGGTGTCCCAGGGGCGGGGCTTATGTAAGCAGCTTTCACGGTTGGGTTTTAGATGTCCCAGGCGTGGGACTTGCGTAAGCAGTGGATGAATTTACTGTTGAGAGTGTTGGTAAGTATGATAATGTAGGTGGCCACTTTTCAGGACCTTTGTACTGACATCCCCCGGAAATCACCCCACCATACTTGTACAGTTTTGGGGGCCACAAGGGTTATGGGGCCCCTAGTGTGATGTTGTGGGTAATGTTCTTCTTCTCTTTCTCTCCTCCATGCTGCTCAGATGCCCGGTTATTACAGGTGTGTGATCCCTCCTTCACATGCGCCGCGTTCCCCTAGTCTCTGCATTCGCCCCCCCAATCTCCGCAGTCGTCCCCAGTCTATAAATGTCTCCTTTTATATAATCTATGGTGGACCAGGATAGGGCCAACCAATCATATCACTTGATTCATTTTTAGACTTGCTATGGAGAAGTGAAAGCTGAGCTCTGATTGGTTGCTATGGACCTCAATTACTGGTCTATGGGGGGGAGATCTATAGAACTGTTGATATGAGAACCTGTTGCCCATAGCAACCAATCAGAGCACAGCTTTCATCTCCTACTGTGTGTATAAAAAATTAAAGCTCTTCTGTGATTGGTTGCTATGGGAAATGTCAGATTTTCCAAAATTGTCCCCATTGTTTGTGTATTGACCGCCATAGACATGGAGTCCCCTGGTGCTAGTATGGCACGCAATCTACCGCACTGCCCGTAGTCTTGGTGTTATATGACGCTATTGGCGCACAGTCTGCCACACTGCCCGTAGTCTGAGTAATTTATGGTGCTATGAGAGCCATGTCTGCAGGCTCTAGGGACTGACTGGGGGTGAGAAAAGCCTCAGTCAGTCAGTTTGTAGCTGCAGCTCACACTGATATAGCACAATGCTGCTGTCTGAGCGTGAGCTACTGAGAAAGGAGGACATCCCCTGCGCCGGGCAGAGGACCGGGAGCCAGAAAACCGGACTGTCGGGCGTATAACTAGACGTCTGGCCACCCTAACCGCTCTACCCGTAGTCTCAGTGATTTATGGCGCACGGTCTACGGCACTACCTTTTAGTCTCGGGTATTTGTGGTGCACAGTCTACCGCACTACCCGTAGTCTCGGTGATTTGTGATACACAGTCTACCGCACTGCCCGTCTCGGTGATTTGTGATACACAGTCTACCGCACTGCCCGTAGTCTCAGTGATTTAAGGCGCAGTCTACTGCACTACCAGTGGTCTCTGTGTCATATTCACTAGATCTCAAATTTTAAGGGTGCCGCTACAAAAAAGGGAGACCTTCCACCTCCAGGAAGTCCATGCAAATGTCACCAAATTGAGCACAAGAGGGATCTATGTGATGTCACCACCAGGTGACTGCTGGCAGTTGTAGTGCACTTCATGTACTATTCTCCCTGTAATATCTTCCATACTTAATAACAGCCTGGACATGCTGGGAGTTGTAGTTCTATATTCTGTCCTTGTAATGTCCTCTCGTATCCTGTATTAACTGCCTGGACATGCTGATAGTTGTAGTTCTTTTCTTTCTATACCTGTAAAGTCCTCTCTTATCCGATGATAATAGCTTGGACATGCTGGGAGTTGTAGTATCAACAATCCTAATAACGGCTGTAATTTCTGAGATTACACCCCTCCTCTTGCAGCGGGATATATTTGGTATTGCTGCCCGTTGACATGAATGGCTTTCAGTTGCAATACCAGAGTCAGCCATGAAGAAAAGTGGCGCTGTTTCTTAAGAGCTGTTTTCTAATGTCCTATGAACCCTGTGCGTACACATGTGGAAGAAACGCTCACTGGCAGCAGGTGGCAGAAGATTCTTGCTTGGTGGCTGGATGGTGGCCTCTTTGGTGCTCTTCCCCCTGACCACTGTTCCTCTCCTCTCTCTGCAGCTCTGCTTCTTACACGTGGAAATTTTAAGGAGCCTTTCAGCCAAAGAGGGAAAGAAATCCTTTACAGATTTCTACAACACGTTCTTGATGAAGGGAGCGGTGAGTATCTGATGAAGGGAGCAGTGAGTATTCACCAGATGAGGAGCCCTATGACATCTGCTGTAAAGTGTGGAGCTACCAGCAGTTTATGATCCATGGGATCCAACCTCTAGGACAATGAAAGGGCTGCAGAACTACATACAGATATATACAGCCTCCACTAGAGGGAGCGCAGGGGATTACTATATATAGATATATACAGTCACCACTAGAGGGAGCTCAGGAGATGACTGCATATAGATATATACAGCTACCACTAGGGGGAGCTCAGGAGATTACTACATACAGATATATATATAGGGACCACTAGAGGGAGCTCAGGAGATTACTACATACAGATATATACAGTCACCACTAGAGAGAGTTCAGGAGATTTCTACTTACAGATAAATACAGCTACCACTAGAGGGAGCTCAGGAGATTACTACATACAGATATATACAGTCACCACTAGAGGGAGCTCAGGAGATTACTACATACAGATATATACAGTCACCACTAGAGAGAGCTCAGGAGATTTCTACTTACAGATAAATACAGCCACCACTACAGGGAGCTCAGGAGATTACTATATACAGATATATACAGTCACCACTAGAGGGAGCTCAGGAGATTACTACATACAGATATATTACAGTCACCACTAGAGGAGCTCAGGAGATTACTATATACAGATATATACAGTCACCACTAGAGGGAGCTCAGGAGATTACTACATACAGATATATACAGTCACCACTAGAGGGAGCTCAGGAGATTTCTACTTACAGATATATACAGCCACCACTAGAGGGAGCTCAGGAGATTACTATATACAGATATATACAGCCACCACTAGAGGGAGCTCAGGAGATTACTATATACAGATATATACAGTCACCACTAGAGGGAGCTCAGGAGATTACTACATACAGATATATACAGCCACCACTAGAGGGAGCTCAGGAGATTACTACATACAGATATATACAGCCACCACTAGAGGGAGCTCAGGAGATTACTATATACAGATGTATACAGTCACCACTAGAGGGAGCTCAGGAGATTACTATATACAGATATATACAGCCACCACTAGAGGGAGCTCAGGAGATTACTATATACAGATATATACAGCCACCACTAGGGGGAGTTCAGGAACTTATTACATACAGATATATACAGCCACCACTAGAGGGAGCTCAGGAGATTACTACATACAGATATATACAGCCATCACTAGAGGGAGCTCAGGAGATTACTACATACAGATATATACAGCCATCACTAGAGGGAGCTCAGGAGATTACTACATACAGATATATACAGCCACCACTAGAGGGAGCTCAGGAGATTACTGCATACAGATATATACAGCCACCACTAGAGGGAGCTCAGGAGATTACTACATACAGATATATACAGTCACCACTAGAGGGAGCTCAGGAGATTACTACATACAGATATATACAGTCACCACTAGAGGGAGCTCAGGAGATTACTACATACAGATATATACAGTCACCACTAGAGGGAGCTCAGGAGATTACTACATACAGATATATACAGCCACCATTAGAGGGAGCTCAGGAGATTACTACATACAGATATATACAGCCACCACTAGGGGGAGTTCAGAAATTTATTACATACAGATATATACAGCCACCACTAGAGGGAGCTCAGGAGATTACTGCATACAGATATATACAGCCACCACTAGGGGGAGTTCAGGAACTTATTACATACAGATATATACAGCCACCACTAGAGGGAGCTCAGGAGATTACTACATACAGATATATACAGCCACCACTAGGGGGAGTTCAGGAACTTATTACATACAGATATATACAGCCACCACTAGAGGGAGCTCAGGAGATTACTACATACAGATATATACAGCCACCACTAGAGGGAGCTCAGGAGATTACTGCATACAGATATATACAGCCACCACTAGAGGGAGCTCAGGAGATTACTACATACAGATATATACAGTCACCACTAGAGGGAGCTCAGGAGATTACTACATACAGATATATACAGTCACCACTAGAGGGAGCTCAGGAGATTACTACATACAGATATATACAGCCACCATTAGAGGGAGCTCAGGAGATTACTAACATACAGATATATACAGCCACCACTAGGGGAGTTCAGAAATTTATTACATACAGATATATACAGCCACCACTAGAGGGAGCTGCAGGAGATTACTGCATACAGATATATACAGTCACCCACTAGAGGGAGCTCAGGAGATTACTGCATACAGATATATACAGCCACCACTAGGGGAGTTCAGGAACTTATTACATACAGATATATACAGCCACCGCTAGAGGGAGCTCAGGAGATTACTACATACAGATATATACAGCCACCACTAGAGGGAGGCTCAGGAGATTACTACATACAGATATATACAGCCACCGCTAGAGGGAGCTCAGGAGATCACTACATACAGATATATACAGCCACCACTAGAGGGAGCTCAGGAGATTACTACATACAGATATATACAGCCACCACTATACAGCCACCACTTAGAGGGAGCTCAGGAGATTACTACATAGAAATATATACAGCCACCACTAGAGGGAGCTCAGGAGATTACTGCCATACAGATATATACAGCCACCACTAGAGGGAGCTCAGGAGATTACTACATACAGATATATACAGCCACCACTAGAGGGAGCTCAGGAGATTACTACATACAGATATATACAGCCACCACTAGAGGGAGCTCAGGAGATTACTACATACAGATATATACAGGCCACCACTAGAGGGAGCTCAGGAGATATACATACAGATATATACAGCCACCACTAGAGGGAGCTCAGGAGATACTACATATAGATATATACAGCCACCACTAGAAGGAGCTAAGGAGATTACTACATACAGATATATACACCCACCGCTAGAGGGAGCTCAGGAGATCACTACATACAGATATATACAGCCACCACTAGAGGGAGCTCAGGAGATTACTACGTACAGATATATATAACCACCACTAGAGGGAGCTCAGGATATTACTACATACAGATATATACAGCCACCACTAGAGGGAGGTCAGGAGATTACTACATACAGATATATACAGCCACCACTAGAGGGAGCTCAGGAGATTACTACGTACAGATATATATAACCACCACTAGAGGGAGCTCAGGATATTACTACATACAGATATATACAGCCACCACTAGAGGGAGCTCAGGAGATTACTACATACAGATATATAAAGCCTCCACTAGATGGAGCTCAGGAGATTACTACATACAGATATATACAGCCACCACTAGAGGGAGCTCATGAGATTACTACATACAGATATATACAGCCACCACTAGAGGGAGCTCATGAGATTACTACATACAGATATATACAGCCACCACTAGAAGGAGCTCAGGAGATTACTACATACAGATATATACAGCCACCATTAGAGGAGCTCAGGAAGATTACTACATACAGATATATACAGCCACCACTACAGGGAGCTCAGGAGATACTACATACAGATATATACAGCCACCACTAGAGGGAGCTCAGGAGATTACTACATACAGATATATACAGCCACCACTAGAGGGAGCTCAGGAGATTACTACATACAGATATATACAGCCACCACTAGAGGGAGCTCAGGAGATTACTACATACAGATATATACAGCCACCACTAGAGGGAGCTCAGGAGATTACTACATACAGATATATACAAGCCACCACTAGAGGGAGCTCAGGAAGATTACTACATACAGATATATTACAGCCACCACTAGAGGGAGCTCAGGAGATTACTACATACAGATATATACAGCCACCACTAGAGGGAGCTCAGGAGATTACTACATACAGATATATACAGCCACCACTAGAGGAGCTCAGGAGATTACTGCATACAGATATATACAGCCACCACTAGAGGGAGCTCAGGAGATTACTACATATAGATATATACAGCCACCACTAGAGGAGCTCAGGAGATTACTGGCATACAGATATATACAGCCACCACTAGAGGGAGCTCAGGAGATTACTACATATAGATATATACAGCCACCACTAGAAGGAGCTCAGGAGATTACTACATACTAGCAGTTATATACAGCCACCACTAGAGGAGCTCAGAGATTACTACATATAGATATATACAGCCACCACTAGAAGGGAGCTCAGGAGATTACTACATACAGATATATACAGCCACCACTAGAGGAGCTCAGGAGATTACTACATACAGATATATACAGCCACCCTAGAAGGAGCTCAGGAGATTACTACATACAGATATATACAGCCACCACTAGAAGGACTCAGGAGATTATACTACAGATATATACAGCACCACTAGAAGGGAGCTCAGGAGATTACTACATACAGATATATACCCCACCACTAGAGGGAGTCAGGAGATTACTACATACAGATATATACAGCCACCACTAGAGGGAGCTCAGGAATTACTACATACAGATATATACAGCCACCACTAGAGGAGGCTCAGGAGATTACTACATACAGATATTATACAGCCACCACTAAGAGGGAGCTCAGGAGATTACTACATACAGATATATACAGCCACCACTAGAGGGAGCTCAGGAGATTACTACATACAGATATATACAGCCACCACTAGAGGGAGCTCAGGAGATTACTACATACAGATATATACAGCCACCACTAGAGGGAGCTCAGGAGATTACTACATACAGATATATACAGCACCACTAGAGGAGCTCAGAGATTACTACATACAGATATATACAGCCACCACTAGAGGGAGCTCAGGAGATTACTACATACAGATATATACAGCCACCACTAGAGGGAGTCAGGGAGATTACTACATACAGATATATACAGCCACCACTAGAGGGAGCTCAGGAGATTACTACATACAGATATATACAGCCACCACTAGAGGGAGCTCAGGAGATTACTACATACAGATATATACAGCCACCACTAGAGGGAGCTCAGGAGATTACTACATACAGATATATACAGCCACCACTAGAGGGAGCTCAGGAGATTACTACATACAGATATATACAGCCACCACTAGAGGGAGCTCAGGAGATTACTACATACAGATATATACAAGCCACCACTAGAGGGAGCTCAGGAGATTACTACATACAGATATATACAGCACCACTAGAGGGAGCTCAGGAGATTACTACATACAGATATATACAGCCACCACTAGAGGGAGCTCAGGAGATTACTAGCATACAGATATATACAGTCACCACTAGAGGGAGCTCAGGAGATTACTACATACAGATATATACAGCCACCACTCGAGGAGGAGCTCAGGAGATACTACATACAGATATATACAGCACCACTAAGAGGAGCTCAGGAGATTACTACATACAGATATATACAACCACCACTAGAGGAGCTCAGGAGATTACTACATACAGATATATACAGCCACACTAGAGGGAGCACAGGAGATTACTACATACAGATAAATACAGCCACCACTAGAGGAGCTCAGGAAGAATTACTACATACAGATATATACAGCCACCACTAGAGGGAGCTCAGGAGATTACTACATACAGATATATACAGCCACCACTAGAGGGAGCTCAGGAGATTACTACATACAGATATATACAGCCACCACTAGAGGGAGCTCAGGAGATTACTACATACAGATATATACAGCCACCACTAGAGGGAGCTCAGGAGATTACTACATACAGATATATACAGCCACCACTAGGGGGAGTTCAGAAATTTATTACATACAGATATAGAACTGCTGCTCTGACATCATACAGAACCTCTTTAGGTGACATTATACCGCCTGGTGTTGGGATGCAGAGATGCACTTTATTACTTAGTGATACGGCTTCTCCTCCTGGCAGCTCTGCCTCCGCTGTGTAGGGGTGTCGGCCTCGTTAATTCTGTGATTCTTGGAGCACCTCTCAGTCGGCTGCTGATAATGATTGCAGCTCTTGTACAAACATCAGCCCCGGGGCAGATCTCTGCGTTGTTCTCCCGTGACTCAGGCATTCCTGAGCGTCTGCAGCTCCCGGTCTCGGCTCCTCCGCCGCTCTCATCTCCTCTCTCTCTTCCCTACAGGTTTTGCGGGTCCCAATTCCTAGTAACGTGTCCTTTGAACTGGGTGAGTTCTTATTCGGGGGCGTGGACCCTGCAGAGATTGCAGAGGATTTTAAAGGCATAAAGTTTTTGCCCCCTCAGATAATGTTCATATCATGATCCTTAAATGACCCCTGATCAGCAGCGCCCCCGCTGGATGTCTGATTAGTCAGGTCTCTTGACCCGTCGGCCATACTGTTTGTCACCCAGGGTGGTGTCCTGCAGCTCAGGCAGGAGAAGACAGGTGTCGGCACTAGGAGAGCAGCAGACACCCTGTCAATCCAGAGGAAGGGGGAGGGGCTGAAGCTGAAGGGGGTGTAACAAACAGATGCTCCGAGGACTCTGGCCGGCCCCCCGGTGCTCCAGTTACATAATTTGCAGAGAGTCATAATGAGGGTATTGTCTTATCAACTATTACGGTTTAATAGGGTTGATCCTGCTGACCTGGATGCACGTATGCAGAAGGTGGAGAACATGATGGGCCCTTTCGATAAACTATACCCACCACAAAAGTCAGGAATAGAATGCGATACAGAATATACTGACACACCGCATTATAAAACGGTCATTACGTGGCTATATACCCCAATGTATGGACGCCGGACTGTAGGGCAGAGGTCACAGGGTCATGTGACGAGGGCACTGACCTCGTGGTTCCCTCTCACCCCTCCCTTCAAAGGACGAGAGGACAGTGCAGACTCCTGAAGCAAGTGCTCCATTCACCTGCAGCGCCCCCACAGGGGAAGTGGGGTATTACACAGTTCCCATTGAAATCAATGTACCGTCCTCTAACAAGGGTCCTCCTGAGCGACACCAGACCAGGGTCCTGAACCCAGGACCCCTCCACTATTAGCTTGCCCTAATGAAATAAGACCACAGTGTCAGTTTTGGGTGGAGTTGCCCTTTAAGACTGGTGTCCTCTTTTGGATGAGGACGTTTCCTTCTGGTCGGTGTGTTCGGTGCGATGCTGGCTGCGGCCGCCTCTCTGCCTTCCCCTGTGTTTCTGTGGTCAGGACTTTATAGTCTGATGCACAATCACTTCCTGTGGAGACGCTGAGAAACGCTGCGCACCTTTTCCTGTCTCCTCCCTCCATAGAGCTGTGCACAGATGGCGCCATCTTCTGGTCACACGTGGCAATGCAGTTCAGAAAACATTCAGCAATTTAACCCTATTCTGGTGGGAACAGCAGAAGTTTATTTCCTGCTACTTCCAGAAAACTTAACCCTTTATTTCTCCTTTCTTAGCTATGGGGGACAGACATTATGGTCGCCGTTACAGGGGTTCCCTTACTGATAAGATGATTGTCTCCCATCACAGATCGCACGAGGTTAGACCTCATCCAGGACGACACGCTGAAGAAATACATAACCGAGATCCAGAGTCACCAGATCCCAGAGATCTGCCGGCAGCTGGAAGATTTCAGGTAAGTGTCACTACTGAGTGTCCGAGATCTCATCCGCATGGATCATCAGGGGAGTCGGGGGCCCCCCATACGAAAAGATGGTCGACCGGTCTAAAATCAGCAGTTAGGCCAACATTTATCAATGTATTCCTAAGCCACTGCCTCCCCCCTTCCTCAGACCCCTCCGTCTCCCCCTCCTCCTCGCGCCCCTCCGTCTCCCCCTCCTCCTCGCGCCCCTCCGTCTCCCCCTCCTCCTCGCGCCCCTCCGTCTCCCCCTCCTCCTCGCGCCCCTCCGTCTCCCCCTCCTCCTCGCGCCCCTCCGTCTCCCCCTCCTCCCTCGCGCCCCTCCCGTCTCCCCCTCCCTCCTCGCGCCCCTCCGTCTCCCCCTCCTCCTCGCACCCCTCCTCGCCCCCTCCTCCTCGCGCCCCTCCGTCTCCCCCCTCCTCGCGCCCCTCCGTCTCCCCCTCCTCGCGCCCCCTCCGTCTCCCCCTCCTCCTCGCGCCCTCCGTCTCCCCCTCCTCCTCGCGCCCCTCCGTCTCCCCCCTCCCTCCTCGCGCCCTCCGTCTCCCCCCTCCTCCTCGCACCCCTCCTCGCCCCCCCCTCCTCCTCGGACCCCTCCACCCCCGTCCTCGGTCTCCCTGCTTCCTTGGACCCCTCTACACATTTGGTGGTCTCCTTCAATGTTCTGGCAGTGTCCCTGCCTCGGATCAGTGTTATTTTCGGCGGCGGACCTTCTGTCCCTGTTCACACTGCGCTGTAGTTGCTGACACTTCCTCCACATTCTTTATCTAGGACCAAACGTGTGCTCGGCATGACCCCCGGAGAGCTGGAGCTGAGCGAGCTGGAGTCGTACCGGACCAATGACCGATACATCCTACAGTCCAAGGAGAAGCAGCTGGCGGAGCGTCTGCTGGGGAAGCTGGACGACATGCAGTGAGTGCCCAAAACTACAGCACGGCTCAGACAGACCTGACGTAAAAGCCGACCGCCTGACCAGTGAGGCTGCATGGAATAATGCGCCACCGCCAAACATGCCTCTTGTCCGCGCGCCCTCCTGCCACCCTCTACCACGTCCATTGCTTCTTACTGCGCTCAACCATCCAGTCACTGCACTGCGCACCGCGCTCCACGCCTGTTCCTGAATGCTTGTCACTCCCCAGTTTTCCTCGCTTGCAGCGCCTGTCGCTCGACCTCGCTGCAGCGCCTGTCGTCGACTCGCTGAGCGCTTCGGCCCCTGCAGCGCCTGTCGCTCTACCTCGCTGCAGCGCCTGTCGCTCTACCTCGCTGCAGCGCCTGTCGCTCTACCTCGCTGCAGCGCCTGTCGCTCTACCTCGCTGCAGCGCCTGTCGCTCTACCTCGCTGCAGCGCCTGTCGCTCTACCTCGCTGCAGCGCCTGTCGCTCTACCTCGCTGCAGCGCCTGTCGCTCTATCTCGCTGCAGCGCCTGTCGCTCTACCTCGCTGCAGCGCCTGCCGCTCGACCTCGCTGCAGCGCCTGCCGCTCGACCTCGCTGCAGCGCCTGCCGCTCTCCCTCGCTGCAGCGCCTGCGCTCTTCCCTCGCTGCAGCGCCTGTCGCTCTCCCTCGCTGCAGCGCCTGTCGCTCTCCCTCGCTGCAGCGGCCTGTCGCTCTCCCTCGCTGCAGCGCCTGTCGCTCTCCCTCGCTGCAGCGCCTGTCGCTCTCCCTCGCTGCAGCGCCTGTCGCTCTCCCTCGCTGCAGCGCTGTCGCTCTCCCTCGCTGCCAGCGCCTGTCGCTCTCCCTCGCTGCAGCGCCTGTCGCTCTACCTCGCTTGCAGCGGCCTGTCGCTCTACCTCGCTGCAGCGCCTGCCGCTCGACCTCGCTGCAGCGCCTGCCGCTCTCCCTCGCTGCGCGCCTGTCGCTCTCCCTCGCTGCAGCGCCTGTCGCTCTCCCTCGCTGCAGCGCCTGTCGCTTCTCCCTCGCTGCAGCGCCTGTCGCTCTCCCTCGCTGCAGCGCCTGTCGCTCTCCCTCGCTGCAGCGCCTGTCGCTCTCCCCTCGCTGCAGCGCCTGTCGCTCTCCTCGCTGCAGCGCCTGTCGCTCTCCCTCGCTGCAGCGGCTGTCGCTCTCCCTCGCTGCAGCGCCTGTCGCTCTCCCCTCGCTGCAGCGCCTGTCGCTCTCCCTCGCTGCAGCGCCTGTCGCTCTCCCTCGCTGCAGCGCCTTGCCGCTCTCCCTCGCTGCAGCGCCTGTCGCTCTCCCTCGCTGCAGCGCCTGTCGCTCTCCCTCGCTGCAGCGCCTGCCGCTCTCCCTCGCTGCAGCGCCTGCCGCTCTCCCTCGCTGCAGCGCCTGCCCCAGCTCGTTCCCTCGCTGCAGCGCCTGTCGCTCTCCCTCGCTGCAGCGCCTGTCGCTCTCCCTCGCTGCAGCGCCTGCCGCTCTCCCTCGCTGCAGCGCCTGCCGCTCTCCCTCGCTGCAGCGCCTGCCGCTCTCCCTCGCTGCAGCGCCTGCCGCTCTCCCTCGCTGCACGCGCCTGCCGCTCTCCCTCGCTGCAGCGCCTGCCGCTCTCCCTCGCTGCAGCGCCTGCCGCTCTCCCTCGCTGCAGCGCCTGCCGCTCTCCCTCGCTGCAGCGCCTGCCGCCTCCCTCGCTCAGGCTCCCTCTCCCTCGCTGCAGCGCCTGCCGCTCGTCCCTCGCTGCAGCGCCTGCCGCTCTCCCTCGCTGCAGCGCCTGCCGCTCGACCTCGCTGCGCCTGCCGCTCGACCTCGCTGCAGCGCCTGTCGCGTCCAGCGCCTGTCGCTCGACCTCGCTGTGCCCCTCCGTGCTCTGTGACTATTCCATGAATCTGCACTGTGATTTGCATGCTGGGAGTTGTAGTATTACTGGAAAGCCTCCGTCTGTTCCTGCGCACAGTCCCCTCTGCTATCCCATTCTCAGCCCCCGGTGTGAGCGGCGACGTCCCACAGCCCAGATGGGCTTCTATATATAACTCCGCTCCAGGCTGGGAACGCCGGGACCCTTCATTAACCCCGACCCCTCTGGGAACCGTCTCTGCAGCGCACTCTCCTTAACCCATTCACTGCCTGCGGCGTCACCCCGACCTTACAGAAGGCACAAACCCCGGAGCCTCTGACAAGCGAAGGGTTAATGGGCAGGAAGTGGTCCTGGGAAGTATCTGCCTAACGCAGAACATCTGTGCCGCCGTCTTTCTGTGGGTTGCATCATCTGCTGCGTGGCGGTATATAAGGCGGCGCTCTCCCTGTCATCTCCATTCACTGACTCTGGACTGGAGACCCTCGTACCATGATCAGCAGCACCGCCTGTGCCCGCCGCACACTCCATAAATATGATATTCTGTGGGTGAGTTCCTTGGGCAGGGGACGGGCGCAGTTTACTTCTCATTATACTCTTCTTCTAGTGGGATTTATAGAGGAGCGGTCACTGACCACCAGACTGCGGGGGCTGTGTACTTGTTTCCCTGCACAGGATCCTTTCTGTAACTTTCTCATTTACTCTGCATTTCTGTTCATCACCATTTTCAAGACCTGTGCTTGCTGTCAGTGAGGAAGGTCTTCTGTACATCCAGAGGCTGAAACCCCAGAGGGACCTAATACTTCTCACTGCGGGGGTTTGTTACAGTTGTATCCAGTCTACACCATCTTCTGTGAGGCTGATACATTTTACCTGCACTGATACATTGTAACAAACTATCAGAGCAGGAGAGATCAGGAGTAGAGGAGCCCGGGCAGGAATCATATGGGCGGCTCTCCAGTAATTCTAGTGTTCCCGGCTTGTCTGGTGCATCACACTACATCAGTAATTATAGATACTGAGCAGTGTTACCCCCACCCCTCCCCCGGAGTATTCTGTACATGTGGCAGCCCCTGGGTGCGGTTTTGAAACTCCATATAATTTGTTTTCTAAATTTAATTATCCTGTATTACACTCTAGAGCTGCACTCACTATTCTGCTGGTGCAGTCACTGTGTACATACATTACTTATCCTGTACTGACCCTGAGTTACATCCTGTATTATACTCCAGAGCTGCACTCACTATTCTGCTGGTGCAGTCACTGTGTACATACATTACTTATCTGTACTGATCCTGAGTTACATCCTGTATTATACTCCAGAGCTGTACTCACTATTCTGCTGGTGCAGTCACTGTGTACATACATTACTTATCCTGTACTGATCCTGAGTTACATGCTGTATTATACTCCAGAGCTGCACTCACTATTCTGCTGGTGCAGTCACTGTGTACATACATTACTTATCCTGTACTGATCCTGACTTACATCCTGTATTATACTCCAGAGCTGCACTCACTATTCTGCTGGTGCAGTCACTGTGTACATACATTACTTATCCTGTACTGATCCTGACTTACATCCTGTATTATACTCCAGAGCTGCACTCACTATTCTGCTGGTGCAGTCACTGTGTACATACATTACTTATCTGTACTGATCCTGAGTTACATCCTGTATTATACTCCAGAGCTGCACTCGCTATTCTGCTGGTGCAGTCACTGTGTACATACATTACTTATCCTGTACTGATCCTGAGTTACATCCTGTATTATACTCCAGAGCTGCACTCACTATTCTGCTGGTGCAGTCACTGTGTACATACATTACTTATCCTGTACTGATCCTGAGTTACACCCTGTATTATACTCCAGAGCTGCACTCACTATTCTGCTGGTGCAGTCACTGTGTACATACATTACTTATCCTGTACTGATCCTGAGTTACATCCTGTATTATACTCCAGAGCTGCACTCACTATTCTGCTGGTGCAGTCACTGTGTACATACATTACTTATCTGTACTGATCCTGAGTTACATCCTGTATTATACTCCAGAGCTGCACTCACTATTCTGCTGGTGCAGTCACTGTGTACATACATTACTTATCCTGTACTGATCCTGAGTTACATCCTGTATTATACTCCAGAGCTGCACTCACTATTCTGCTGGTGCAGTCACTGTGTACATACATTACTTATCCTGTACTGATCCTGAGTTACATCCTGTATTATACTCCAGAGCTGCACTCACTATTCTGCTGGTGCAGTCACTGTGTACATACATTACTTATCTGTACTGATCCTGAGTTACATCCTGTATTATACTCCAGAGCTGCACTCGCTATTCTGCTGGTGCAGTCACTGTGTACATACATTACTTATCCTGTACTGATCCTGAGTTACATCCTGTATTATACTCCAGAGCTGCACTCACTATTCTGCTGGTGGCAGTCACTGTGTACATACATTACTTATCTGTACTGATCCTGAGTTATATCCTGTATTATACTCCAGAGCTGCACTCGCTATTCTGCTGGTGCAGTCACTGTGTACATACATTACTTATCCTGTACTGATCCTGAGTTACATCCTGTATTATACTCCAGAGCTGCACTCACTATTCTGTATGTACATAATGACTCCACCAGCAGAATAGTGAGTGCAGCTCTGGAGTATAATACAGGATGTAACTCAGGATCAGTACAGGATAAGTAATGTAAGTACACAGTGACTGCAGCAGCAGAATAGTGAGTGCAGCTCTGGAGTATAATACAGGATGTAACTCAGGATCAGTACAGGATAAGTAATGTATGTACACAGTGACTGCACCAGCAGAATAGTGAGTGCAGCTCTGGAGTATAATACAGGATGTAACTGAGCCACGGCGCTTGTAGAAAACAAAATCCATGAACACACTAAAAGATAAAAGTTTCTATTTGTTTTTTGTATTTTGCGTTGCCGTCCAGTACTCCAGTGTGTGCGCCCAGCGCTTTTATGTAGCGCTATGTACGGGCTGCCACTAGAGGGCGGCACTGTCACCTGGCGCTGTATGGTGGTCGCTGACTGGTTCTCTTCTTCTTTTTACAGCCCAAACATCTCGTCGGACGAGGAGAAAAGGTAATGCTGCTCTCCTGACCGTCTGTTGGTAATGTGAACTCCGCGCAGCCCCCATGTGAATCGCTCCGCGTACGCCGCGCTCCAGAGACTCCGAGGAGAGATCTCAGCTTGGCTCATTCTTTATAATAATTGTCTATGATTAGAAACAGCGCCACTAATGACCACAGGCCGTGCCTGGTATTACAGTCACATTCACTGAAATGGAGCTGAGCTCAATAATGGACAGGAGCACACTCTACCCCCGCAGCGCCCCTCCTGGAGAAGCGTGGTATTACATGCTGCTCAGCCGCACTCTACCCCCGCAGCGCCCTCCTGGAGAAGCGTGGTATTACATGCTGCTCAGCCGCACTCTACCCCCGCAGCGCCCCTCCTGGAGAAGCGTGGTATTACATGCTGCTCAGCCGCACTCTACTCCCGCAGCGCCCCTCCTGGAGAAGCGTGGTATTACATGCTGCTCAGCCGCACTCTACCCCCGCAGCGCCCCTCCTGGAGAAGCGTGGTATTACATGCTGCTCAGCCGCACTCTCTACCCCGCAGCGCCCCTCCTGGAGAAGCGTGGTATTACATGCTGCTCAGCCGCACTCTACCTCCGCAGCGCCCCTCCTGGAGAAGCGTGGTATTACATGCTGCTCAGCCGCACTCTACCCCGCAGCGCCCCTCCCGTGGTATTACATGCCTCAGCGCCTCCTCCTGGAGAAGCGTGGTATTACATGCTGCTCAGCCGCACTCTACCCCCGCAGCGCCCCTCCTGGAGAAGCGTGGTATTACATGCTGCTCAGCCGCACTCTACCCCCGCAGCGCCGCCCCTGGAGAAGCGTGGTATTACATGCTGCTCAGCCGCACTCTACCTCCGCAGCGCCCCTCCTGAGAAGCGTGGTATTACATGCTGCTCAGCCGCACTCTACCCCCTCAGCGCCCTCCTGGAGAAGCGTGGTATTACATGCTGCTCAGTCGCACTCTCTGCAGCGCCCCTCCTGGAGAAGCGGGTATTACATGCTGCTCAGCCCCTCCAGACAGCACTCTACCCCGCAGCGCCCCTCCTGGAGAAAACGTGTATTACATGCTGCTCAGCCGCACTCTACCCCCGCAGCGCCCCTCCTGGAGAAGCGTGGTATTACATGCTGCTCAGCCGCACTCTACCTCCGCAGCGCCCCTCCTGGAGAAGCGTGGTATTACATGCTGCTCAGTCGCACTCTACCCCCGCAGCGCCCCTCCTGGAGAAGCGTGGTATTACATGCCGCTCAGCCCCTCCAGACAGGAGCACACTCTAACCCCCGCAGCGCCCCCTCCTGGAGAGACGTGTATTACATGCTGCTCAGCGCACTCTACCTCCGCAGCGCCCCTCCTGGAGAAGCGTGGTATTACATGCTGCTCAGCCCTCCAGACAGGAGCACACTCTACCCCCGCAGCGCCCCTCCTGGAGAAGCGTGGTATTACATGCCGCTCAGCCCTCCAGACAGGAGCCGCACTCTACCCCCGCAGCGCCCCCTCCTGGAGAGACGTGGTATTACATGCGTTACATACAGGAGTGAGAGCTGCACTTTGTTGGCGGCTGTGATTGGGGGAGAAGATGCCGCGCAGTGCCGGGGTTAGCTTCGGGCGTGCCGCCTGTGGTTTTCCTTGAGGTCATTGTCCCTCGTGATTCTTCTTGCTGCAGTTCTGCCATCGTCCACGCCATCGCCGCCTACATGAAGCACATCGGGGTGAAGACCAAGGTGGCGGATAGCAAAAAATCCAAAAGCGGCTTCTTCAGGAAAATGGTGAGTGACCCGTTGTAGTCGCCTCGTATCACAGCCGTTATATCATTTTATGGAGGGAATTTCTCATTGTGTTTAAGATCTCTGCTTGCTGTCAGTGAATGGGAGCGATTTTTGTTTAACGCATCATTCCCTGACATCTGTACGGATGTAGCAGAGCTCACTTTGTCTTCTAGTCCTTTGGTTCGTCTCCGTCTTTCCCGCTCTCTCGTCCTCAGTGTCTCTCCTCTTTCTAGGTTTCTGCGAAGAAGCCAGACGAGACCCTGAAACCTAAGAAGCCTTTCAGCATCTGGAACCGCAATGAGACCCCGCACTGTGAGTAGAGGGTGTGACGTCTCTGGTGGTTTACATGTTACCACTGACATATATATAATGTATAGCGCAGCCTGGTTCCTCGCCTTCATCAGCTGCAGTACCAGACATGGCCACAGAGTGGAGCTGTTCCTGTAAATTGGGTTTTTCTAATTTCTCACCGCCCCTTTAAAGGCTGGTTTGGACAATCCCGTCTCACATGACGAAACCTCCTCCCCCCATATCCATGCTCCGATGTATAAATCCATAAGACGCCCCCTTATACTCCTTGCTGGTTGTCACTGGAAACAGTCAGCAAGCTTGTCGACAGGCGCCCCTTCTCCTGCAGCTTTCCCTACATGAGATGATTGGACGTGGCATTGTGTAGGGAGGGCGCTACATCTGCCCTGGCGAGGGAAGCGCCTCATGCCTTAAAGGGACGCCACATTGGGATTGTCCGAAATGCCCTTTAAATGAGGTCTTCTGTCTGTTCTGTGCTGGGCCTGCATGCCGATCCCGGGTTATCCCCTCCCCCGCTGTGCTGCCTCCATCCCCCTCGCTCTCCTCTCTCGTGGCGCTCATGCATGGCGGCGTTCATGACCAGAAAATCACCAGTAACGTTATGTCTTCAGCTGCTATCTGTTTCTGGGAAAGCTGGGTGACACCCAACATGGCCGCCGGTGCAGTCACCTGGTGATAGGAGTAATATCTCTGACAACACCTGCAGTGGTTGTCACCCAGTGAGGCTGAATCACACAGGAGATGACACTGGTGATTTTTTGGTCTCCATGGTGGACGCGTCCTCCCTCCGGACATGTCTGATTTACAAATAACAGGAGCCTCATCGCCTACAATTCTGCGTTTTCCAATTCCTCTGTTACTCTTCCTGGAAATGGGTCTGTTCCTACACAGTCAGCACTGATTGCAGAAGGTGTAGGCGCACCCTATTGACAGTGGTAACGCCCACTTGCCAAGTTACACATCTGTTTCTAGGAGGAACAATGGAGGAATGACAGACTGCAGAGTTCCTGTCTTGTTTCACCGCAGCAGACGTGTCAGGAGAGGTGACAGCTTCTCGCTCTGTGGTCCGGTCCAGTGCACGGTGAAGGAGGCAGGGTGCTCCTCGGCTGTGCACACCGACGGCTCCACCGCATTGCTGTGGGCGCGCAGGGTGGCGGGTGGCGCGCTCTCATCCCGGCTCATCTTCATGGCTTGTTTTTTGTTTTTCTCCTCTCTCTGCTCCTCCTGTGTTTTTCACAGATGTTGAGACCAGACCGACAAAGGTTGAGGCTGAAGGTACCATTCCTCCTGCTCCTCCTCTTCATGCTCCTCCACCTCCTGCTCCTCTTCATCCTCCACCTGCTGCTCCTCATCTTCATCCTCCTCCTCCACCTCCTGCTCCTCATCTTCGTCCTCCTCCTCCTCTCACCATGTCTCTAGCTCCACTCAACCAGTCGCATGATGGAATGTACCAAACCTTCACCACAGGGGTGGGGGGGAAAGTTGGTTTGCAGCATGGGGGCCACTTCTGACTAATGCACTTAACCTGTTGATGACTGGACAAGTTTTAAAAAACCGCCCTATGTGTAAAGCCTCAGTCCCAGAAACCAGCAGATTGTCCCAGTCAAACCAAACCGATCAGTGTTCCATTGTGCATTGTGCTGACTTCACGTCTTGCAGAGCGCGCCCCCTTGTGAGTCTGGCGGAGCGCGCCCCCCTCGTGAGTCCGGCGGAGCGCGCCCCCTCGTGAGTCCGGCAGCAGAGCGCGCCCCCCTCGTGAGTCTGGCGGAGCGCGCCCCCCTCGTGAGTCCGGCGGAGCGCGCCCCCTCGTGAGTCCGGCAGCAGAGCGCGCCCCCCTCGTGAGTCCGGCAGCAGCAGAGCGCGCCCCCTCGTGAGTCCGGCAGCAGCAGAGCGCGCCCCCTCGTGAGTCGCAGCAGCAGAGCGCGCCCCCTCGTGAGTCCGGCAGCAGCAGAGCGCGCCCCCTCGTGAGTCCGGCCAGCGAGCGCCCCCTCGTGAGTCCGGCAGCAGCAGAGCGCGCCCCTCGTGAGTCCGGCAGCAGCAGAGCGCGCCCCCTCGTGAGTCCGGCAGCAGCAGAGCGCGCCCCCTCGTGAGTCCGGCAGCAGCAGAGCGCGCCCCCTCGTGAGTCCGGCAGCAGCAGAGCGCGCCCCCTCGTGAGTCCGGCAGCAGCAGAGCGCGCCCCCTCGTGAGTCCGGCAGCAGCAGAGCGGCGGCCCCTCGTGAGTCCGGCAGCAGAGCGCGCCCCCAACAGTCCAGAAACCTTTACCCCGTTCTGAGAACATTGAGCGCCCTTCTTTGGCGAGAGCGATGTGAGATGCACGACTTCTGTCCTACAAGATCATGAATACGGTTTGATGGGACTGTGGCTTTCGAGAGCCCCCCACCCCTGGAGCGGGCAGAGACCCTCTTTATTACCTCACCTACTAACCATATTTGACTTCTCTTTGGTCACGAGGCCGGGGGATTAGGTTTGGATGTTTTTAGCGCACGAGGATGATGGTGTCTGACGCCCCTCCTTCTGCCCCCTCAGCTGAGAAGCCGGCCATTCCCGAGAGGAAGTTCAGTCATGGACAGAGGAACTTTGACCGAAGCGACAGCAACACAGTGAAGCCCAAGACCACCATGGACAGTCCTGACCCGGGAGTCTCGGTGACCATACACCCACCACCCAGCGAGCCCAGCGACAGTGACACAGGTCAGTCACATGCCTGCAGGACTCTTACCCTACCTGCTGACGCTCTCCTGGGTGGATCTCGCAGTGTCTTACATTTCTGCACGTGTCTTTCGTGTTTCTTCCCCCTCCAGTGTCTGATGGGGCGTCTTCTCTTGATGTCACCGACGTGTCCAAAGGTTCTCCGACCACGGAGTTCTACCCGTCAGAACAACAGGAAGAAATATCCGAGAACGACAGGTAAGAGGCCGCCGGTAGTGCAAAGCCTAAAGAGATGATTCCTGCGTAGCCGCCATGTCTCCCGCTCCTGCTGCCCTGTTATGTAAGCATCCCCTGCCTCCTGATTGTTTCCTCACCTTTACAATTACTATCCACGTCAGTGGATGGATGATTCAGGCCTCGCCATCTGCTTTTACCTTGTCTGTCTGCTTTGGAGGAAATGTCACTCCTCGTGGGCTTTGTGTACGTGCGCTCCATGACGTTTACTCTACCTTAACATCGTGGACGGCTCAGGCAGCTCCAAATCTTCCACCTGTCCGTGAAAGGAGTCCGTGGTGGGAGGCTCCTGCAATACGTTACCTGAAGAAAGACGAAACCCCAGCTGCCACCGCACTGCAACTCAGCCACCCGTGGTCCCTGAGTCCTTCAGCCGCTGGATGCCGTTCACCTGACGCGTCCATCCTGTTTGCTCTGTAGTCCACGTGACGCGTCTGTCCTTTTTGCTTTGCAGTCCACGTGACACGTCATCCTGTTTACTCTGCAGTCCACGTTACGCGTCTGTCCTGTTTACTCTGTAGTCCACGTGACGCGTTCGTCCTGTTTGCTCTTCAGTCCACGTGACGCATTCGTCCTGTTTGCTCTTCAGTCCACGTGATGCGTCCGTCCTTTTTGCTCTGCAGTCCACGTGACACATCATCCTGTTTACTCTGCAGTCCACGTTACGCGTCTGTCCTGTTTACTCTGTAGTCCACGTGACGCGTCCATTCTGTCTGCTCTTCAGTCCACGTGATGCGTCCGTCCTGTTTGCCAAGCAGTCCACATGACACGTCTACGGTCCACGTCTTCCCCCTTTGCCTTGTCTCGGTCCAGACTTGTCATCTGTATTGGGCGTAGATCTGTGCAGTCCGCTGTGCCCGTCATGCTTCAGGTCCCGTGTTGTCGTGGCTCAGGTCACGTGTGTAGCGGTCAGACCGTAAAGCCGTGGTCCCGTTCGTGGATGTGGCGCCCTAGTCTGCTGAGCTTCCAATGCGTATCGTAGGGCGTTTGCATGGAATGATTTAACCCTTACCTGCTCTGTTCACAGACGGAAGAAAAGGTCAGTGCATGTTTTGAGCTGATACCCGGAGATTTGCTCGCGGCTCGTTATAGAGCCCGGCTAAGTATTACACCCTGCGCCCCTCCCCCTCCCTCCCTTTGTTGACCCCCGCTGCCTTTACTGCTGCCCCCCGGCCTGTGAGGACAGAATAGGTCCTGCGATATTAACAACCTGTCTGGTCGCTGGGACCCCCACCGATCATTAGAGCGAGAGTCCGGCCCCCTCATCACTGTACGACCACAATGAGGAGGAGTCTGAATGCAGTGGTGGTCGAGCGTACACGCTATGGGACTGGCGGAGATAGTCGAGCACTGTGGTTTAGTGAGGAGGAATGGGGGGCTCGGGGCCACTGTTCTCATGTTTGTGGGGGCCCCAGTGACTGACATTTATAGCCCTCTTTTCTAGATCAGTTATGGGAACGCCCCTTTAAGGGCGCTAGGTCAGTGAATCTTGAAGGAACCCCATGATCATAGCAGGTTCCCGGGTAGATTTAAAGGGGTCGTCCACAATTAGTAAAATGCCATCTGCGGCGCCGCCCTTGGGATGTGACTGGTACTGCAGCTCTTCTCTGCTCACCTGAAAGGGGCTGAGGTGCAATACCGGGCACAGGCCGTGGACAGGAGCAGCGCTGTTTATGGACAGCATCTTAGAGATGCCCGACCACTGCCCACTAGTGGGCACAATCCACTTACCTTCCCAGTGAGATGCCGGTCATGTAGTTCCGTCCGCTCAGGACTGCTGGGATTTGCAGAATACAGGCTTCCTTACATCCTTATGGATCTGCAGGCACCAAATGTTAACGCCCCATCGCCCTGCGGGGCGTTCACCAGACTAAGGGCTCAGGCACACGCCCGTTTTTGGTCTGCATCCAATCCGCTTTTCTTGCAGATCAGATGCGACCATTCAACTCAATGGAGCTGTGTGCCCTCCGCGTCCATAAGTCATTGTGAACATTTAGACTGGTGGTCTATGGATGCTGCCGAACCCTCGCTTCTGTCTCTTCACCCCTCGCCCCCGGTCAGCTCTCCCCCTCATACCCTGCACACTTGTTATGTGGCATCACCCCCCTCACGACCCACCTCCCTTCCCCAGCCTCCGACCGCTTGACCTCCTCTCCGTCCTTGGTCTTCTTTTCCGTCTCTTTGCTCCCCTCATGTCCTCCATTCATCTCCTGACGGAATCTGTCTGCTCCTCCATTGCATGGCTGCTGCCGCCACTGTCACCACATCCCGTCTGCTCCTCATTGCTCGGTGACGTTCGGGATCCCACCCATTCTTCGGCTTCCATCGGACAGGCATTCTAGTAAGCTGGGGCGCTCAGAGAGCTTACGAGTGTACGAGCGCAAGCGTTCACAGCGAGGTTCGGCCAAAGGCAAGCAGACGCGCTCTCGCAGCGATGTGGATCTGGAGGCTGCCGCCCGAGCCAACGACATGCAGGCCTCGTCAAGCAAGTCCAAATCCGGCAGCCTCACGTACGTTGGGAGGATTATCTCGTCCCGGAGAATCTTTTCTTAAAGAAGAACTCCCGCAAAAATGTTCATTCTCTGACCTGTTAGAAAGGTGCATGATATAATCTGTAGTGAATGTAATCTTCTCATCAGAGACTGTATTTGTGAGTTATCCCCTCTCTTCTAATTGTAGCTGGGTCATGTGACCAACTCCCTGACCTCCAACTGACCCAGGACAGGAAGCCAGTTACTGCTCTATTCATTCCTATGAGGCTCCCATAGGAATACATAGAGAAATAGACTTCCTGTCCACACATACGATGCTGTGTTATCTGGTGAGTCTGATTGCTGGTCACATGACACAGATGAGAAACATCAGGGAGATATAACTCACAAATACAGACACTGGTAAGAAGATAACATTCACTATTACAGATGACATCATGTACATTTCTAGCAGGACATGGAATAAAATTTTTGCGGGAGTTCTTCTTTAAAATTATTGTGTTTTTGACATTATGTAATTTTCTCTCTTTTTCAAAAAGTTGCATGATAAACCTTTACATGACGATGGGTGGCAACTCAGGGGTTCTGCCCAGTCCGCCGTCTATCAAGGTGCCACCATGCGGTCAAGACATAGTCTGGTTAGAGTTTTGTCATGCAACCAAAATCTTCCGCGCCTCTTCCAATCCCTGTCAACCTCCTCCAGATGTTCCTCGGCCGAAGAGCCTCCAGTGCTCTGGTCTTCACCATGGTGACTTCTTAGTTCTGTTGGCTTTGGTGGAGGATCTGTTCTCCTGCCGGTGGCACCCGATATGATAGCCGTGGTCAGGCTTGGTGAGTCTTTCTAGCTATGCGGAGACTCGAGGGCGACTACACAGTCAACCTCTATGGTATAGTTGGCCACCACTGTGGTACTTGAAATGGCGGCCATATTGGTTCTTACCGAAAACCAAGATAACTAAGAATTAAGAGGAATGGAAGAGGACGGCGTCAGGGCCGAGCGAGATTTCTGTCCAATTTTTTTGAAGAATTTTTTGGAAGATTGTGTAGAGCACCTCCAAACTGGACCGGTTCTTCCAATGTCTACGTCCACGTGGGGGGGGGGGGTTGTGGTTCCTTGAGTTATGTCGCCTCTGACTAAGCCCGTGGTTTGTGGCCTCTCTTTCCTTGTAGCCCGGAGCCTGGAGGGAGCGTCGAAGGTCAGCAGTCCTTTCTGCTTCCCCAGTCTGAGGAGACTGAGCCGCGCGTTTTGGAGGCCGAGAACGACCCCCCAAATTGGAGAGATCTCGTCCCCCCTGAAACACTCCTCAGGCTGAAGAAAAGCGAAATCAAGCGGCAAGAGGTCATCAATGGTACGAACGGCTGTGGGTCCGGTGACACGTACAGAGCTCGGGGGGGCGGCTAGGTCCTTCACGTGGCATTAAAGGGTCTTCTGGGGTCAGTGTGAGGAGGCCATTAATGTGTGTTCACCGGGGGCCCTCACTGATCACTATCTGTAGTACAGATTCACGTGTCCATAGTCGAGCTGCAGTACCAGATGTGGCCACTAGTGGACTGACCTTGTGGTACTGAAGTAAAGAGGTCACAGCTCCCCTTTCCGTGCCCCCTCTGACCACACGTTGATGGTCCACAATGTGAAATCTAGAAAACCCCCTTAATAAAGACAACCCTGGGCCATGACCACCAGGGGCATAGTATTGATGTCATACAGGGTGGGTGTGACACGAATGGACACCACGGACCACCATGTTGCCCCTGAGACAACCCCCTTAATAATTGGTCTTCAGTCTGGATATAACTGGGTGGACCCCATTTCTTCAGGAGGTCAGGGTGGATTCCGTTGGGTTGTCCATGTTGAGTGTTGGAGGGATGAAGTATACCGGTGACTCATTGTAACGAATCCTCTGCTCTAGAACTGCTGTTCACTGAGCACGCTCACGTGCGGATGCTCCACGTCTTACATGACATCTTCTACATTCCCATGAAGAGCGTCTGGGTGCCGACCGTGGAGGTGGAGAACATATTCCCGAGTCTTGATGACCTGATTGAGGCGCACGGTGAGTTGGTGCCGGTCAGGAGATGTCTCCTCGGCCTCCTCGCCGCTCTCGTCTTATCACTTCTCCTCTCACTTTGCAGTTTTGCTGTTGGACAACTTGAAGAAGCTGCGCCAGGAAAATAACTCCATCGTCCAGGAGATCGGGAGCACGCTGCTGCATCGGGTGAGTAGAAGCAGAACAGGGCGAGGGTCTGGAAATGTCTCATATCTAGAGCTGCAATACCAGAGACCGCCAATGGGAAAAAGTGAGTGCAGCTCTGGAGTATAATACAGGATGTAACTGAGGATCAGTACAGGATAAGTAATGTATGTACACAGTGACTGCACCAGCAGAATAGTGAGTGCAGCTCTGGAGTATAATACAGGATGTAACTCAGGATCAGTACAGGATAAGTAATGTATGTACACAGTGACTGCACCAGCAGAATAATGAGTGCAGCTCTGGAGTATAATACAGGATGTAACTCAGGATCAGTACAGGATAAGTAATGTATGTACACAGTGACTGCACCAGCAGAATAGTGAGTGCAGCTCTGGAGTATAATACAGGATGTAACTCAGAATCAGTACAGGATAAGTAATGTATGTACACAGTGACTGCACCAGAAGAATAGTGAGTGCAGCTCTGTAGTATAATACAGGATGTAACTCAGGATCAGTACAGGATAAGTAATGTATGTACACAGTGACTGCACCAGCAGAATAGTGAGTGCAGCTCTGGAGTATAATACAGGATGTAACTCAGGATCAGTACAGGATAAGTAATGTATGTACACAGTGACTGCACCAGAAGAATAGTGAGTGCAGCTCTGTAGTATAATACAGGATGTAACTCAGGATCAGTACAGGATAAGTAATGTATGTACACAGTGACTGCACCAGCAGAATAGTGAGTGCAGCTCTGGAGTATAATACAGGATGTAACTCAGGATCAAGTACAGGATAAGTAATGTATGTACACAGTGACTGGCACCAGCAGAATAGTGAGTGCAGCTCTGGAGTATAATACAGATGTAACTCAGGATCAGTACAGGATAAGTAATGTATGTACACAGTGACTGCACCAGCAGAATGAGTGAGTGCAGCTCTGGAGTATAATACAAGATGTAACTCAGGATCAGTACAGGATAAGTAATGTATGTACACAGTGACTGCACCGCAGAATAGTGAGTGCAGCTCTGGAGTATAATACAGGATGTAACTCAGGATCAGTACAGGATAAGTAATGTATGTACAACAGTGACTGCACCAGCAGAATAGTGAGTGCAGCTCTGGAGTATAATACAGGAATGTAACTCAGGATCAGTACAGGATAAGTAATGTATGTACACAGTGACTGCACCAGCAGAATAGTGAGTGCAGCTCTGGAGTATAATACAGGATATAACTCAGGATCAGTTACAGGATAAGTAATGTATGTACACAGTGACTGCACCAGCAGAATAGTGAGTGCAGCTCTGGAGTATAATACAGGATGTAACTCAGGAATCAGTACAGGGTAAGTAATGTATGTACACAGTGACTGCACCAGCAGAATAGTGAGTGCAGCTCTGGAGTATAATACAGGATGTAACTCAGGATCAGTACAGGATAAGTAATGTATGTACACAGTGACTGCACCAGCAGAATAGTGAGTGCAGCTCTGGAGTATAATACAGGATGTAACTCAGGATCAGTACAGGATAAGTAATGTATGTACACAGTGACTGCACCAGCAGAATAGTGAGTGCAGCTCTGGAGTATAATACAGGATGTAACTCAGGATCAGTACAGGATAAGTAATGTATGTACACAGTGACTGCACCAGCAGAATAGTGAGTGCAGCTCTGGAGTATAATACAGGATGTAACTCAGGATCAGTACAGGATAAGTAATGTATGTACACAGTGACTGCACCAGCAGAATAGTGAGTGCAGCTCTGGAGTATAATACAGGATGTAACTCATGGTATAGACTAGTAATAATGAGGAGGTTTTGCTTCTAGACTCTTGTGTTGGTGACTTCTCTGCTTTCAGTAATTTCCCTCTGGGGAGCGTCATCTCTGAGCGTTTGTAGACGCCGTCATTAATGTCTGGGGAGGATTTCCCGGCAACCCTGTTCTTCCAGCCTCCCGCTCGGCAGTATATGGAGGGATGCAGGCGGTGGGTGCTGGGCCTCGGGCACTGACGCCTCTCTGTCTCCTCTAGTTTGACGGTACTGAAGGACTCTGGTTTCAGAAGATCTCCTCCAGGTTTTGTAGTCGCCAACCATTCGCTCTGGAGCAGCTGAAGCAGAAGCAGAAGAAAGATCCTCGATTCACACAGTTCATTCAGGTAATTAGTGGTTCTCCATCAGCCTCTCGGGATAGTGGTTACCTTATTATAACTGACGGCCCGCCATGTGTCCACCGGCACCAGCGGACCTCCTGGTGGAGAGTTGTATTCTGATCCCCCCTCCCCCCATCTTCGGTCCTGATCTTAGATCTTATAGGATCCTGCAATTTCTCTGGATTCAGGACGAGACTGTACCAGAAGCAGCGCCGCCCTGTGGCTTGTGTCTGCTATTGCAGCTCTCTTTCATTGCCGTGACTTTGGGCTTACCTGCAGTACCAGACTCCGCCCACAGGAAGAGTGGCGCTGTTTTTTGGGGACTTTTTTTTTTGTTACTTCTGTCTAAACCTTGTTGTCTCTACCCCTCAGGAGGCCGAGAGTAACCCCCAATGTCGGCGTCTGCAGCTGAAGGACATCATTCCATTCGAGATGCAGAGACTGACCAAATACCCGCTCCTGCTGCAGAACATCGCGAACCTGACCGGTGAGGATGCATGGGGCGCCATTGTGCATGTCTTTCTGATGTTACTTAGTGTCGTGCGGTTAGATCTGCGCAGCTGATGGCGGTTTTCTCCTCATCTGACCTGATGTCGTCTAATAACAGAGGAAGAAGAGGAGAAGCAGAAGGTACAGAAAGCGGCTGAGTGCTGCCGGCAAATCCTGAACCACGTGAACACCGAAGTGCGAGAGATGGAGAACAAAATGGTAAGAGGAGCAGAGGTGGCGGTCGTCTACTTTACAAGCCTTCAGTCTCAACCGGTCCTGTGGATGACGATATATCAGCCATAGTCGTAGATGACGGTATATCAGCCATAGTCGTAGATGACGGTATATCGGCCATAGTCGTAGATGACGGTATATCGGCCATAGTCGTAGATGACGGTATATCGGCCATAGTCGTAGATGACGGTATATCAGTCGTAGTCATAGATGACGGTATATCGACCATAGTCGTAGATGACGGTATATCAGTCGTAGTCATAGATGACGGTATATCGGCCATAGTCGTAGATGACGGTATATCAGTCGTAGTCGTAGATGACGGTATATCAGCCATAGTCGTAGATGACGGTATGTCAGCCATAGTCATAGATGACGGTATATCAGTCGTAGTCATAGATGACGGTATATCAGCCATAGTCGTAGATGACGGTATATCAGCCATAGTCATAGATGACGGTATATCAGTCGTAGTCATAGATGACGGTATATAGGTCATAGTCGTAGATGACGGTATATAGGTCATAGTCGTAGATGACGGTATGTCGGCCATAGTCGTAGATGACGGTATATCAGTCGTAGTCATAGATGACGGTATATAGGTCATAGTCGTAGATGACGGTATATAGGTCATAGTCGTAGATGACGGCATGTCGGCCATAGTCGTAGATGACGGTATGTCGGCCATAGTCGTAGATGACGGTATGTCGGCCATAGTCGTAGATGACGGTATATCAGCCATAGTCGTAGATGACGGTATATCAGCCATAGTCGTAGATGACAGTATATCAGTCGTAGTCATAGATGACGGTATATCAGCCATAGTCGTAGATGACGGTATATCGGCCATAGTCGTAGATGACAGTATATCAGTCGTAGTCATAGATGACGGTATATCGGCCATAGCCATAGATGACAACATATCGGCCGTAGCCGTATATAGCGGTATGTCGGCCATTTTTGATCACATGTCTGCTGAGGTGTTTTCATTCACTGTTTTCCATCTTTGCAGAAACTGATTGATTACCAAAGACGCCTCGATATGTCAAACCTGAAGCAGAGCAACGACCCGCTGTTCAGTGAGTTCAAGGTAACGTCTGATTGGATTCCTGGTCCTCGGAGCCACCAGTGGACATGAGTCTGAGGACCGACCATGTGCAGGTCTCCTATCCCCGCCCTGCGCTGTATTGTATGGTGCTGCCGGGATTGGAGCTGCTTCTGTTCCTAACCATTTAACCCCTCAGATGCTGCAGTCAGTAGCAGTCTTAGCAGTTAGCAGCCCAAAAGGTGGTCGTAGTGCCACTGGAGATCTGTCACAGGAAATCTGCCCTGTATAAGATGGCGGTCTTCTGGAGAGGTTTTGCTGCTCCTCATGGGTGGATGGACTCTCTAAGTTTTGTGCTTTTTGTATTTGTCATCTTCCTGTTTATCTGTGAGGAATTTCAATTTTATGTCTTCCAGAACATCGACATCACAAAGAAGAACCTGATCTATGAAGGAGCGCTGACGTGGAGAGTCAGTAAAGACAAGTCTGTCGGTGAGCGTCGTGCGTTTCCTTTGGGCTCTGATTTCTCTTCCTCTTCTCCTCAGACGTTCTGTCTTCTTGATGAACTAGTCTCTTATTTCTCCTTTCTCCTCTCTCCTCAGACGTTCATGTCTCTCTTGGGTCGGCTCTTATTTCTCCCTTCTCTCCTCTTCTCCTCAGACGTCATGTTCTTCTCTTGCTATTGGGGCTCTTATTTCTCTCTTCCCTTCTGGTCTTCTCTGATGACATCTCTCTCCCCTAAGATGTTCTCTCTCCCCTCGTTCTCTCTTGATGACATCTATTGGGCTCTTATTTCTCCTCTTCTCTTCCTCTTCTCCTAGACGTTCTTGTTCTTCTCTTGATGACATCTATTGGGCTCTTATTTCTCCCTCTTCTTCCTCTTTCTCTCAGACGTTCTTGTTCTTCTCTTGATGACATCTATTGGCTCTTTTCTCCCTCTTCTTCTTCCTCTCTCCTCAGACGTTCTTGTCTTCTCTTGATGACATCTATTGGGCTTATTCTCCCTCTTCTTCTTCCTCTTCTCCTCAGACGTTCTTGTTCTTCTCTTGATGATCTATTGGGCTCTTATTTCTCCCTCTTTTCTCCTTTCTCCTCAGACGTTTCTTCTTTCTTGTTCTTCTCTGATGACTCTATTGGCTCTTATTTCTCCCTCTTCTTCTTCCTCTTCTCCTCAGACGTTCTTGTTCTTCTCTTGATGACATCTATTGGGCTCTTATTTCTCCCTCTTCTTCTTCCTCTTCTCCTCAGACGTTCTTGTTCTTCTCTTGATGACATCTATTGGGCTCTTATTTCTCCCTCTTCTTCCTTCTTCTCCTCAGACGTTCTTGTTCTTCTCTTGATGACCTCTATTGGGCTCTATTTCTCCCTCTTCTTCCTTCTCCTCAGACGTTCTTGTTCTTCTCTTGATGACATTATTGGGCTCTTATTTCTCCCTCTTCTTCCTTTTCTCCTCAACGTCTTGTCTTCTCTTGATGATTGGGCTAGCTTCTCTTTTCTCTCTTCTCCCTCTTCTCTTCCTCTTCTCCTCAACGTTCTGTTCTTCTCTTGATGACATCTATTGGGCTCGTATTTCTCCCTCTTCTTCTTCCTCTTCTCCTCAGACGTTCTTGTTCTTCTCTTGATGACATCTATTGGGCTCTTATTTCTCCCTCTTCTTCTTCCTTTTCTCCTCAGACGTCTTCTTTCTTCTCTTGATGACATCTATTGGGCTCCTTTCCTCTTCTTCTCTGATCATCTATTGGGCTCTTATTTCTCCCTCTTTTCCTTTTCTCCTCAGACGTTCTTGTTCTTCTTTTGATGACATCTATTGGGCTCTTATTTCTCCCTCTTCTTCTTCCTCTTCTCCTCAGACGTTCTTGTTCTTCTCTTGATGACATCTATTGGGCTCTTATATCTCCCTCTTCTTCCTCTTCTCCACAGATGTTCATGTTCTTCTCTTGGACGACATCTTGATGCTGCTTCAAAAACAAGATGAGCGCTTAGTCTTGAAGTGCCAAAGTCGGACGATCACCCCGGCCCCGGATGGAAAACTCATGCTGAGTCCAATCATCAAGCTGAACACAGCGATGGCCCGTGAGGTGGCTACAGGTCAGTACCTCGAGGTTACCTCCCCGGGGAGTGTCCGCCCCACGTGGCCCTTATTAACCCACAGAAACTGTAAAGGAAAGGGCAATGGTTGGGAAATCATTGGCTCTCATTGCTCCACAGCAGCCGGGGAACCAGGGGAAGCTAAGCGTTACACGGTGACCACTGAGATCACTGGATGTGACCTGATGTGGCAGATCTTCTCTTGCAGATAACAAAGCCTTCTTTGTCATATTCAAGTGGGAGGACAGAGCACAGATCTACGAGCTGGTGGCCACGACCACGTCTGAGAAGAAAACGTAAGTGCAAAGGGAATAGCTGGAACTTACATGGAAAATATAGCGACTAAACGCAATACGTATTCTGTACTAGGGAATATATGGGATAAAAAGGGTCTAAAACAGCGCCCCTCGTGGGCTGTGTCTGGTACTGCCCCAGTGTGATTCATGCAAATGTAGGCAGCCAGCTGTCAGGAACATCCAGGAGCGGGCAGCCAGCTGTCAGGAACATCCAGGAGCGGGCAGCCGGGTGTCAGGAACGTCCAGCGGGAGCGGGTCCAGTCCTCCAGGAGCGGGCAGGCCACGTCCAGGAGCGGGCAGCCAGCTGTCAGGAACGTCCAGGAGCGGGCAGCCGTGTGTCAGGAGCGGGCAGCCGGGGTGTCAGGAACGTCCAGGAGCGGGCAGCCAGCTGTCAGGAACATCCAGGAGCGGGCAGCCAGTGTCAGGAAACGTCCAGGAGGACGGGTGCAGGAAAGTCCAGCGAGGCGGCAGCCGGGTGTCAGGAACGTCCAGGAGCGGGCAGCCGGGTGTCAGGAACGTCAGGAGCGGGCAGCCAGTGTCAGGAACATCAGGAGCGGGCAGCCGGGTGTCAGGAACGTCCAGGAGCGGGCACTCAGCCGGGGTGTCAGGAACGTCAGGAGCGGGCAGCCGGGGTTGTCAGGAACTCCAGGAGCGGGCAGCCGGGTGTCAGGAACGTCCAGGAGCGGGCAGCCAGCTGTCAGGAACATCCAGGAGCGGGCAGCCGGTGGGAACATCCAGGAAGCGGGCAGCCGGGTGTCAGGAACGTCCAGGAGCGGGCAGCCGGGTGTCAGGAACGTCCAGGAGCGGCAGCCGGGTGTCAGGAACGTCCAGAGCGGGCAGCCGGCTGTCAGGAACATCCAGGAGCGGGCAGCCGGTGTCCAGGAGCGGGTGTCAGGAACGTCCAGGAGCGGGCAGCCAGCTGTCAGGAACATCCAGGAGCGGGCAGCCAGTGTCAGGAACGTCCAGGAGCGGGCAGCCGGTGTCAGGAACGTCCAGGAGCGGGCAGCCGGGTGTCAGGAACGTCCAGGAGCGGGCAGCCAGCTGTCCAGGAACACGTCCAGGAGCGGGCAGCCGGGTAGGAACGTCAGTGAAACGTCCAGGAACGGGCAGCCGGTGTCGAGGAGAACGTCCAGGAGCGGGCAGCCGGTGTCAGAACGTCCAGGAGCGGGCAGCCGGGTGTCAGGAACATCCAGGGAGCGGGCAGCCCGGTGTCAGGAACGGAGCGGGCAGCCAGCTGTGTCATCAGGAGCAAGCCGGGTGTCAGGAACGTCCAGGACAGGGTGTCAGGAAACATCCAGGAGCGGGCAGGAAGCAGGCATCCTGTCAGGAACATCCGGGGAGCGGGCAGGAGCGGGCAGCCGTGTCAGGACGTCCAGAGCGGGCAGCCGGGTGCAGGAAATCCAGGAGCGGGCAGCCAGCTGTCAGGAACATCCAGGAGCGGGCAGCCAGCTGTCAGGAACATCCAGGAGCGGGCAGCCGGTGTCAGGAACGTCCAGGAGCGGGCAGCGGGTGTCAGGAACATCCAGGAGCGGGCAGGCGGGTGTCGGACCATCCAGGAGCGGGCAGCCGGGTGTCGGACCATCCAGGAGCGGGCAGCCGGGTGTCAGGGAACGTCCAGGAGCGGCAGCCGGGTGTCGGGAACATCCGGGAACGGGCAGGCGGGTGTCCAGGAACATCCAGGAACGGGCAGGCGGGTGTCGGGACCATCCAGGAGTGGGCAGCAGGGTGTCAGGAACATTCCCACAGAGAAAGCAAAGTCAATATATCACAGTCCCTGCCTTCCTTAAAGGGATTGTCTGGGATTTACATATTGATGACCTTTCCTCAGGGTGTCAGGATAGGACAGATCGGCAGAGTCTGACTCCCAGGAGCCTTGCTGATCAGCTGTAGAAAGAGTCCGAGACGCTCCCTGGGTGCTTGGGCGTCTTCCTAGGACATGTGAAGTCCCATTTACGTGAATAGACCTGGGGCTTCCATATCAAGCACAGCCGCTGTACAATGGACGACACTGTGCTGCCAGGAGGCTGCAGTGGTCATGGGAGACCCACCGACTCTTCAAACAGCTGATCGCGGGGTTGTCAGGAGTCGGACCCCTGCCAATCTCTCCTGAGGATGGGTCATCAAAACGTATGTAAATCCCTGAGAGCCCCCAATGAGCACCTTGTATGTAGTTCAGGAAGCAGCCATGACACTTCCTGCCCCCGTTGATCATGTGATCTCTGCAGGAGCTGCTGGATCTCAGTAGACCCTGATCAGCTATGCAGTGAGGCTCGCCTGTAAATGTGTCCGATCATGAAGGGGGAATGGTGCAGTCTTGAACTGGTTAATATTTCCAGTATCCAGTGTAAATGGTGGTTTTCTCTCTGCCTGGGACCCCGGCAAGCAGAACTCCATTACCAGATGGCACCGAGATTGCTTATCTAGGAAGGTGGCGCCTCCGGGTGGCGCTGTTCACGTTGTGCTGGCTGCGGTTACCTGCATTCGTCTTCTGATCTCGTCCCTTTCTTTTGTCTCCTTACAGATGGTTTTCCATAATCAGTCAAAATACCGGTCGCCTGGAATCGTCGGCTTCCTCCAAACCAAGACCGTCACTCAAGAGCCCGACCTAGTGAGTAGATGACATCGGTACCCGCACTGCCCGCGGAGCTGCAGACCGCCGTCCACCTGCTTCACCGTGCGGCTGCCCTTTTATGTGGCGTGCCTCCTGCTGTGTATTGGTTAGAGCCCTATGCTGTAGCGTCTGTTGGTGTCCCACAAATGGCGTCATATTGTGCATAAATAACTAGACCGTATGGGGCCTAATTACACGGGTCGTGCAGGACGGAAGCCAGAACCATGTGGAGTCATCTAAATAAAAATGTACCGCACTGTGAAGTAGTGCTGCCAGATAATACCGCCATATGGGGCTGATATAATCCCAGCATCTCCATACATAGTGATCAGTGCTGCACGATTAGGATGTGCAGGGGTCACAAGCCCCGGGTGTGGGGTCATTGCGTGGCCCACGTGGCACCCACACCCCTAGGTCCCGCCCTCATAATAGACATGGCCTCCCACATCTTCCCTCACCTGTTAGTGTCCTGGTGTCCGGGGGCGTGGCCATCTATTGGGGTCACAGCTTTCAGTTTTGGGCTCATTTTTTACTATTTCCTCTTTTTTTTTTTTATACTATAGCGATCAGTTATTGGGAGGTTCCGAAAACGGAGGCTCCATGAAAGAGTCTGCAACGAAGGACGGTAAGTGCCCCTGACCCAGAGAAGACGAGCACCTACAGCCCGACCTCAGAGGAAAGAGGCGGGGTTTATGAGAAGGGAGCGGCTTAAAGGGGTTGTCTAGGTTTTGATACTGATGGCCTAGAAGTGAATGGGGCTGAGCGCGATACCAGGCACGGCCACTATACAACGTACGGCGCTGTGCATGGGGAGCGCGGAGAAGCCGCAACACTCACAAGAGCTCCGATCCCTTCTCAAAGAGCTGATCAGCGGGTCCCGGGTGTCAGTCCACCACCGATCAGATACTGATGACCGATCCTGAGGACAGATCATCAGTAGAAAATCCTGAACATCCCCTCTAAAATGTGTCAATGCACCCGAAACATGGCTGAAGATGTCGTCCAGCGAGGGGCGCTGTGACCCACTGCCCGTGTAAGTGGGCGCTGCCTAGATATTAGGCGGGATTATCTCCTCAGTGTCCCTGCACTTGTCCTGGGGCCTTAACCCAGGGGCCCCACTGCGGCTGCCCCCGTTCTTTCCTGACACCATCTCCAGCCTCCGCTCCTCAGTCTCACCTTCTGTCAACAGAAAAGGAGGAATCTCTCGACGACGTGGGGCTCGGGAGCGAGGAAAATCCTGGAGACCAATCAGCAGAACATCTCGCCTACAAGCTGAACCCGTACACGAGCGGAGGAGGAAATGTCGCCAGTGAAGCCCTAGAAGAAGGTGAGAGGAAGTAATGTATGTACACAGTGACTGCACCAGCAGAATAGTGAGTGCAGCTCTGGAGTATAATACAGGATGTAACTCAGGATCAGTACAGGATAAGTAATGTATGTACACAGTGACTGCACCAGCAGAATAGTGAGTGCAGCTCTGGAGTATAATACAGGATGTAACTCAGGATCAGTACAGGATAAGTAATGTATGTACACAGTGACTGCACCAGCAGAATAGTGAGTGCAGCTCTGGAGTATAATACAGGATGTAACTCAGGATCAGTACAGGATAAGTAATGTATGTACACAGTGACTGCACCAGCAGAATAGTGAGTTGCAGCTCTGGAGTATAATACAGGATGTAACTCAGGATCAGTACAGGATAAGTAATGTATGTACCACAGTTGACTGCACCAGCAGAAATAGTGAGTGCAGCTCTGGAGTATAATACAGGATGTAACTCAGGATCAGTACAGGATAAGTAATGTATGTACACAGTGACTGCACCAGCAGAATAGTGAGTGCAGCTCTGGAGTATAATACAGGATGTAACTCAGGTATCAGTACAGGATAAGTAATGTATGTACACAGTGACTGCACCAGCAGAATAGTGAGTGCAGCTCTGGAGTATAATACTGGATGTAACTCAGGATCAGTACAGGATAAGTAATGTATGTACACAGTGACTGCACCAGCAGAATAGTGAGTGCAGCTCTGGAGTATAATACAGGATGTAACTCAGGATCAGTACAGGATAAGTAATGTTATGTACACAGTGACTGCACCAGCAGAATAGTGAGTACAGCTCTGGAGTATAATACAGGATGTAACTCAGGATCATGCAGGATAAGTAATGTATGTACACAGTGTCTGCACCAGCAGAATAGTGAGTACAGCTCTGGAGTATAATACAGGATGTAACTCAGGATCATTACAGGATAAGTAATGTATGTACACAGTGACTGCACCAGCAGAATAGTGAGTACAGCTCTGGGTATAAGTTATAAGTACAGATGTAACTCAGGATCATTACAGGATAAGTAATGTATGTACACTGTTGACTGCACCAGCAGACATAGTGAGCGCAGCTCTGTACAAGTATAATTACAGGATGTAACTCAGGATACAGTACACGATAAGTAATGTATGTACACAGTGACTGCACCAGCAGAATAGAATAGTGAGCACAGCTCTGAAGTATAATGCAGAGTGGATTGGATTGTGATTTTCTTCCTCTTCTCTTCAGTCTCGGTCTTGAAGAGGTTACTTGTACGTAATATCCGGCTAAGTCTGGACGTGGAGTCTCTTGCAAACCTTGACAGTTGGTCTGAAAACTCCCAGGATGAGTCTGGAGGGCCCCAACCTGCCCCAGAAGAGAAGACCACGAATGGTCAGGAAGAAGAAGCTGCAGCGGAGTCTGACAGGGAGGCCAAAGAGCAGGGTAAAAACGGGGAGTCTGTACGTTGGGTCCAGGTGTCGCCCGTCTACGCTGCAGTCACTTCGCCCCCTGTTCACATTTAGCTTCTGGGGTGGAAGTGCTTTATAACTGGTTTAACCCTTTGTGTTGAACTGCATTAGTCACGTGTTTGGCCCCAGACTTATTCTGTCTACTGCCGGCTTCTTACAGGGCGGGATTTAGGGCCACGAGACATGGGAGAGTCTCTGTGTGCGCCAATCGTCTTGTCCCAGGAGCAGTCAGAGGAAGTTCGGAGGCGCATCCTTCTACTGGAGCAGCGAGTGCAGCAGCTGAAGGTAAGTGGTGGACGCTCACCTATCGCTGAATTCCTGATTATTAGGATTTTGTTTGGCAAAAGGCAAAGGAGAAACCTGAAGCCGGAGCCGAGAAAATCAAGTTCTAGTTAACCCCTTTGCTGCCAGCGCAGGAGCGGTAGGCAAACATGGCGCCTGCTCACACGGTCAGCGGGTGTCATGGCCGGCGGGTCTCCGCTGTATCAAACAGTCGAGACCTGCGGCTAATTACCGCGACTGGCAATAATGCCGATCGCAGTAATTAAAACCTTTTAGATGCCGTGATCAAGTGAGATTACAGCATCTAGGTCAAAAACCTCGGAAGCTCGCACACGGGGTGGTTACTGGCGTCCTCTGTGGCCAGTGAGGATAAGCGCTGCGGAAATAAAGATTATTATTATTATTATAGAAGAGACTGGGGACATTCATGCTGCAATTCTTATTTTGGCCACCAGGTGGCAGGCCAACCTAAAAAATGGGCAATAGTCAATATAATAAATGCTTTTTAAAAATCCATGATTGTTTTAAATTAAAAATTAAAAAATGGATTTTATAGACTTAGATATGAGCTTCAAAATTATTACAAAAAAAAACTGTTAAAGTTTAAATCACCTCCCTTTCTGTATAATAAAAAAATAAATACCTAAATATAATTAATACCAAAAAAATATATAAACATTATGGGTATCACCGCGACCGCTCGTACTATTAAAATATAAAAATAGTTTTCCAATACAGTAAATGGCGTAACGGAAAAAGGGTGAAAATGCCCAATTTGCCATTTTTTCATTGATTCTCTTACCCCAAAAAATGTAATAAAATGTGATGAAAAAGTCACATGATATCAATAAAAACTACAGATTACCCGGCAAAAAATGACCCCCCCACACACAGTCAGCAGATATAACTATAAAAAAGTTATGGGGGTCAGACTATGGTGATGTAAAGTTTAACAACTTTTCCCGCAAAAAATAAGCCGTCATACAGCGATGTGAGCGGAAATATAAAAAAGTTATGACTCTAGGAAGATGGGGAAGAAAAATGAAAACGCAAAAATGGAAAAACCTCCGGTATCCATAGGGTTAAAGGGACAGTAGCAGATTTTAGGTAAGATGATAACGGAGGCCACAGCGCTGTTCCGGATCCACGGTGTGACTGATGCTGTGGACCCGGCGGTTCTGTGTATATACGCTTCTATAACCGTCCAATAATCCGGAACATCTTGACAGATCCCTGGTGCCGGAGCTCCTCACCTCTTTTTCCTTTGCTCCTTAGGTTATAGAGGAGGATTATATCCACCTGCAGAGGACAGTGGCCAAATTTACTGTATCCCAAGGAAGCTTCACATGAGACAGGTAAGCGCCCATTACGGAGTTCTGGTTGTTGGGAGACAAGTCATTGATATGAATGGACGCCGTGTAATGCCTCACATCGCCTGTGGGGGCGCTGCAGGGAGATTGAGCACTGGCCATCAGTTTTCCCACCAGATTTCATCAGATCGCTGGGGGTCCCCGGAAGGGAGATCATGTGATTATTAGCTGAATATTGGGGGCCCAGTTAAGGCGAATGAATGATTTATGGACGACCCCTTGAAGAACATTTATGTTGCTGCAAATAAAATTCCTAAATATTCTGTGACAACTGGAATCTCCTCCTATAGCATCAGGGCAGGGGAGTGGGTGCAGGGTCACACACAGGGGCCCAGGATGCGGAGTGGTGAGTGCAGGTGCTACACGGGCCCAGGATGGAGTGTGAGTGCAGGGTCAGACTACACAGGGGCCCAGGATGGAGTGTGAGTGCAGGGTCAGACCACACAGGGGCCCAGGATGGAGTGTGAGTGCAGGGTCAGAATACACAGGGGCCCAGAAGGAGTGTGAGTGCAGGGCAGACCACACAGGGGCCCAGGATGGAGTGTGAGTGCAGGGTCAGAATAACAACCAGGGGCCACAGAAGGCGAGTGTGAGTGCAGGGGCCAGACCACACAGGCCGGCACTTCTTAGACAGGTCTTGTGTTATGACACGTGTGTATAGGACAATCCTCTCAGTCCCACTTACACCGGAACACGTGGCGGGCGACATATTGTGGAAGAAAACAGCGGAACCGCGCAACGCGGCCCAAGAGGGACAACTAGTGGTGAGAACATGGAAGACCGGCCACCAGTAAAGAGGATCACCCGAGGTGCAAGCGAGAGGTCTCTGAACATATCAAAAAGTATCAGCATTGTATAAGTGCATGTAGGGTAAAAATGCCTGGCCTCCACCCCTTTCTGACCAGCACCTCTCCTGGCCTGTACCTCCTCCTGAGATCCACCACCTCCTGACCTCCACCACCTCCTGACCTCCACCACCTCCTGACCTCCACCACCTCCTGACCTCCACCACCTCCTGACCTCCACCACCTCCTGAGATCCACCCACTCCTGACCTCCACCACCTCCTGACCTCCACCACCTCCTGACCTCCACCACCTCCTGACCTCCACCACCTCCTGACCTCCACCCCTCTTGACTCCTGGATGAAGCTCTTGGCAAAACTCCTCCTATGTCCCTGCACCTCTGGTGATCCTCTTTACTGGTGGCCGGCCTTTCATGTTCTCACCACTAGATGTCCCTCTTGTGCCGCATTGTGTGCTCTCTGCTCTGCTCCCCCGGGGGGTCGGCTCTCTGCTCTCTGCTCTGCTCCCCCGGGGGGTCGGCTCTCTGCTCTGCTCCCCCAGGGGGGCTCGGCTCTCTGCTCTGCTCCCCCGGGGGCTCGCTCTCTGCTCTGCTCCCCGGGGGTCGGCTCTCTGCTCTGCTCCCCCGTGGGGTCGGCTCTCTGCTCTGCTCCCCCGGGGTCGGCTCGGCTTCTCTGCTCTGCTCCCCCGGGGGTCGGCTCGGCTCTCTGCTCTGCTCCCCCGGGGGTCGGCTCGGCTCTCTGCTCTGCTCCCCCGGGGGTTGGCTCGGCTCTCTGCTCTGCTCCCCCGGGGGTCGGCTCGGCTCTCTGCTCTGCTCCCCTGGGGGGTCAGCTCTCTGCTCTGCTCCCCGGGGGTCGGCTCGGGGGCTCTCTGCTCTGCTCCCCCAGGGGTTGGCTCGGCTCTCTGCTTCTGCTCCCCGGGGGCTCGGCTCGGCTCTCTGCTCTGCCTCCCGGGTCGGCTCAGCTCTCTGCTCTGCTCCCCGGCTCGGCTGGGTCGCTCTGCTCTGCTCTCTGCTCTGCTCCTCCTCGGGGCTCGGCTCGGCTCTCTGCTCTGCTCCCCCGGGGGTCGGCTCGGCTCTCTGCTCTGCTCCCCCGGGGGTCGGCTCTGCTCTCTGCTCTGCTCCCCGGTCGGCTCGCTCTGCTCTCTGCTCTGCTCCCCCGGGGCTCTCGCTCTCTCGGCTCTGCTCTCTGCTCTGCTCCCCCGGGGGTCGGCTCAGCTCTCTGCTCTGCTCCCCCGGGGGTCGGCTCGGCTCTCTGCTCTGCTTCCCCCGGGGGTCGGCTCTCTGGCTCTCTGCTCTGCTCCCCGGGTCGGCTCTGCTCTCTGCTCTGCTCTGCTCCCCGGGGTCGGCTCTGCTCTCTGCTCTGCTCCCCCGGGGTCGGCTCTCTGCTCTCTGCTCTGCCCCGGGGGTCGGCTCTGCTCTCTGCTCTGCTCCCCGGGGGTCGGCTCTGCTCTCTGCTTCCCCGGGTCGGCTCTGCTCTCTGCTCTGTTCCGTTGCGGCTCTGCTCTTGCTCTGCTCCCCCGGGGGTCGGTTCTCTGCTCCCCGGTCGCTCTGCTCTTGCTCTGTCCCCCGTTGGTCGGCTCAGCTCTCTGCTCTGGCTCCCCCGGGGGTTGGCTCTCTGCTCTGCTCGGGGTTGGCTCTTGCTCTGCTCCCCCGGGGGTCGGCTCTGCACTAGGCCCCGGTCGGCTCTCACGTATTTGTTATTTTTCTCCTCAGGTCCTGTTTTCCGTGGTTAACTGAGCTGCACGCCCTGCCAAGAATGACAGTGACACAACCTCTGAGGTGCCAGGAACAGGACGATTGCCAGGGTGGGAGTTATGGGACTAAATGGACTGCCAGTCATAGGATGTGGGTGGGAGCCCTGCTGTAATTCAGGGGACCTGGTTTTATCCCTTTTGGACGACACAAGTGCCTTATAGCTTTTATACTTTTCTGTTTTTTTCAGGGATGGGGGGGGGGTGCGTATTCTGCTTTTTTAATATATATTTCAGATAGAAGTTCTTATCATAGCTGTACAGTAACGTCGTCCCGTCTGCTTACTACAGAGACTGGAGATTTTTGCTCTTTTTTTCCACATTAATAAAGTTTATATAAAATAATAATAAAAAAGCACAAAAAAAAGTGAACCCTTCAGCTCCATGAGGAGGTCGGGGTTCCTCTGTAGCGTGGATGCCTGGATAGGAATGGAGAACAGAAAGTGTGGAAAGGTTTAGCGCGATGATTTATGACGCTGTGGTACTATTGAGATACAGGCAGGTTAGATACAGTTAGATACATCTGTGGGCCCCGACTTGTGGCTCTCCAGCTGGGAGTTGTAGTTTTTCAATAGCTGAAGAGCCACATGGTGGAGATGGGTCATTGATGGGCAGGATCAGGAGGTCTCGCGGGATAATTGCCTTCATTAGACCCGGTCTACGCAGGATTCCCATGACTCGCGGGTGCTACGAAGTCTCTGTAGTCGTAGTCGGCGTTCTGCTGTGTGTCGGCCCTTGGTGCCTCCTGTAAAGATTTTTCTCAGCTGTACGGGTCAGAATAATAAGGGTCGATGAACTGCGGAAAGGATGAAGGATTTAAAGGGGTTATTTAGACAGAAAAATGGATCTGCAGTTTATTGTGGGAACAGCGCCTCCCGTGTCCATGGGCTGTATTGGGTATTGCAGCCTTCTGCAGTACCAGACTTAGCCTGTAGGACAAGGGAGACGCCCTTTCTGGAATACAATGCAGATCCCTTTTTTTTGGCGTTAAAGGTGTGAAATGTACGTGTTCTGAACAGACGGTCTTCATACGTGTTCTTTTTGATGGTTGTAGTGTTAAAATATAGAAAAGTTCCCATTATAATCCAGGCACCCAGTAAGAATAGGACCTGCGGACTGACGACTTGCACCTTCTGCTATGGACATATCACTGCTCACCATGGAGGAGGTGATTTAAGGAAGTTCTCCAGCTAAATCTAATTCATAGAAATCTGATTACTAAGGCCCATCAATATGGAGACTGTTGTGGTGTGACTGCTGCCAGGCGGCCCCTCCTCTTATACTGATTACTAAGTCCCATCAATATGCACACTGCCGCGGTGTGACTGCTGCCAGGCTCCTCCTCCTATACTGATTACTAAGGCCCATCGATATCGACACTGCCGCGGTGTGACTGCTGCCAGGCGGCTCCTCTTATACTGATTAACTAAGCCCTATCGATATGGAGACTGTTGTGGTGTGACTGCTGCCAGGCTCCTCCTCCTATACTGATTACTAAGGCCCATCGATATGGAGACTGTTGTGGTGTGACTGCTGCCAGGCGGCTCCTCCTATACTGATTACTAAGCCCTATCGATATGGAGACTGTTGTGGTGTGACTGCTGCCAGGCGGCTCCTCCTATACTGATTACTAAGGCCCATTGATATGGAGACCGTCGTGGTGTGACTGCTGCCAGGCGGCTCCTCCTATACTGATTACTAAGCCCTATCGATATGGAGACTGTTGTGGTGTGACTGCTGCCAGGCGGCTCCTCCTATACTGATTACTAAGGCCCATTGATATGGAGACCGTCGTGGTGTGACTGCTGCCAGGCGGCTCCTCCTATACTGATTACTAAGGCCCATTGATATGGAGACCGTCGTGGTGTGACTGCTGCCAGGCGGCTCCTCCTCTTATACTGATTACTAAGGCCTATTGATATGGAGACCGTCGTGGTGTGACTGCTGCCAGGCGGCTCCTCCTCTTATACTGATTACTAAGGCCCATTGATATGGAGACCGTCGTGTTGTGACTGCTGCCAGGCGGCTCCTCCTCTGTTGTCACCACTGGGACAGTCCAGCTCTGACTCATGTAGGCCAGCCTGGTTGCTATGGATAAATACCCTAGCAACCACTGTTCCTGTAATTGTATTGTCAGGCACATCCCTAGCATCCAGTCCATCTCAGGCAGATTGAGAAGGTATAAGGAGGCCTGCACGTATTCACACCAGACCTTTCTATATCTCCATGGTGACCTTTGGTTGTGCGATGTTCACCGTTGAGCGGTCTGTCACACCACCGCAATGTTTCCGTATTTGGGTTGGTCACGTGCTACGGTCACAAGAACATACTGGAAATCATAGCAGGGGTGATGGTGCGTTAACCCTAATCCTCAGTGATGTCAGAAACCGTATATTTAGGCCTTGAACCTTCTGGCCGCCCCTCCAGCTGTGCCGGGTTATACTTGGAGTACCCCCATAGCTGGCGGGCTGCAGAACGTCGCCCTCTGCTCTAGGGGGTGTGCAGGTGTTATATATATATATATATATGTTCCGGGGTTCGGCCCGATGCGGCCGATCTTCCGTTTGGGTATTTAAGCCTCATTCCTCAATATATTTATATATTTGTGAAGCTTTTGGGATCTTGGGTTTATATTTAGTAGGTTTGTGAATTTCGAGAGGGACAGCCCCCCCCCCCTCCCCCCATAAGATATTTCTCCATCTCTATGCCAAAGAAAATGTTTTTGCAAAAAGTTGTAATTTACTAAAATGTCACCAAAAAAAATAAAGTGTATTTTTCTGTGTCAGTGTGGCGTGCGGCGATCGCTTCATTCAGCAGCCGGCGGACAACGGGTTTGTTTCTGATTTTCTTTATTGCTTCGCTGTGGGATTTCTTCGGCTCATTCGTTTTACTCACAGATACAAAAAAAAAAAGTCTGCGATTTTTGAGAATTTTTTTTTTTTACTTCCCTGATCTCCCCCTCCATAATGTTACCACATACATCAGGACAGAACACTGGATGGGGGTGGGAATACACACATCATAAACTGGACAGGGTCACAGGTGAGACTGGGGATACTGGTGGTGCACCCGACAGAAAATAACAAACGTTCTGGTCCATGAGATTGGGGCCAGAAGTGCCCTGTAGGGACCCAACCTCTCCAGCACCAGCTGTATAGAGGTTCCCCATGGCAACCAATCAGTATCTGGCTTTCATTTTCAAAATGACCTCTAGAAAATGAGAGCAGGGATCTGATTGGCTGCTTTGGGCAACTGCATTCCGCTCACTGTTCTACCCAGGATGCTGCTGAAATCAGTAGTGTTCTGGGTGTGGGCCCCTTCCTCCAGGGACCTTGCAGATTTTTTGAGAAATATCTATATAACAGGCAATAGCTTTCGCTGGATTCCCCCTTAAGTAAATGGCCGAAATGTATAGAAACCAGCGGCTCATAGCAACTGTTGCAACTTAACCATGGTGTGGTTGCCCCTAGCAACCACTTACTGCAGCCCATATTGGATCTATAAAATTCATTGGTTGCTATGGGTCAAGCTGCTGTCTGTTGCATAGCAACCAGTCATACATGAACCTGTTGCTATGGATCCCGGGACCTTAGATTTTACATATTCGCTATTAGGCTTGAGCCACGGCGACACGCGTTACACAACAAAACCATTTCGGAGACTTGTCTGCAGCTCCTGGTGACCACCAGTAAGTGGCGTAGCAACATATGTCACCGTGTGCCCTCGCCAAAAAGCTGGACTAGATGAAAGATGGACACGTTGCCCATAGCAACCAATCAGACGTCTTACATTGTAACCTAAACACTAGGATATCTGTTTGGCTGGTGAGAGGCGGAGCCTCTGCTCAGTGTCAGCCAAACGTCCAATTGTTGCCCTTGAAAACAGCAGCTTAGCTCCACCCACTAGGAGCTACCACAATGCACTGCTCCCTGGTAACCAGAAGAATTATGATTGCAGCTCTGGAAGCGACTGGAGACATCATGTCATTCAATATACATGCGAGTAAAAAAAAAGTATTTGCAACGTTGCTAAAGGCCTATTAAAGGTGATCTCCGGAACTTCAGCAAAGATGACCCATCGCTTGGACATGGCCAAGGATGGTGGACGTTTTAAAAGGTGACGCACCCACTTTTCAGATTTCTGCTTGCTGTCTCTGAATGGAAGCCATGATCAGAATAGAGTCCTGTGGGAAGTAGAGGGGCGCGTTTATGGCGTTTCATATTCCAGTCTAAAAAAGGAGGAAGCTAATCTGAGAGAATTGGGCCTAGTGGATTTAAAGGCGCCCGCCCTGTAATCACTCTGCTGCGCCCCCAGGAATTAATTTATACCCTTAATGCCGGAAAACCTCAGGAAAACTGCTCACTTCCCGCCCACGATCTCACTATAGCTTTTACGCGGTCGTCCATGGATGACCCACAACACCCCAGACTCCTATGTTCCCATCCCTCGCCCGTCAGCTTCAATTCTACCAGATATTATATAGTAAGCTGTTATCATAATTTGATGTTATTCCGGAGATCCCCTTTAACTCTACAGATTTCATTTCAGCCATCGATTACAAGCATGACCACTGGGTGGCGCTGCTCCCCTGCGTACAATCTCTGCACCGCGCGTTTCAATGCATCCTGCCGTGAACTTGTGTAACCTGGTTCCGGGTGAGATTTATTTTCAGGTCATTGCCGAGAAGAGGAAATGTGTTATCAGAACCCGGGGTTCACCTGCGCCCCAAATCTACAGAATCCGAAGAACTTCATAGAAAAATAGACACTTGGACCCTTCTCCTAAGCTGTTCTGCAGCACCCTGGCACGAAAGAAGGACCCCTTCATCCCGGAGACGTCCCAGCCGCATTTGACCTTGAGATGACCTTCCGTGGTGGTGTGACGATCTGCATTGGGACCAGGATAGGGATGCGTGTCTGTGGTCATATGGATGCATGTGCACACCTGCTGTCAGATGACGGCTTTTTTTCTAGGTCGATGGTGGGATGGAAATGATCTGTGTAGTCAGAGGACAGTGGCCTCCAACCGGTGTTACAGAACTACAACTCCCAGCATGCCCTGACAGCCAAATGAATTACGTAAGGTCCTGCTAACTCTGTTCTGTCGGGATGAAGGGCTTGGCACAGCACGCGGTTTACCCCATATATCCGTATAGTTATATCTATATATATATATATATATAGTGTACATTTAGATATAGTTTCTGTATAATAACCGGCGGGTCTAGCTGAGCGGAGCCGCCGGCTTTTCTTGGGAAGTCTTGGTGGTTGCTCCTTTGGGTCGCTCGTCTTCTGTTTTGCCCCTTCTAACCGAGGTTCCCGGGCACGGCGGGCTGTACCCACACCCCTCTGCCTCTGAACTGCAGTCGCTCACGTCTGTGATTTCCAGGTCCGAGTCAGATTCTGGCTCCGGTTTCCCTTCGGGCTGCTCGGCTCTGTCTCTTCTCACCGCCCCGGTGCCGCCCAGTTCTCCGCTTCCTCTCAGGGGCAGCGGGTGAGAATTCAGGCTGGCGCACAGCCTTTGTGGTATACCCGATAAGAGGTTGCTAGACCTGTCCATGGAGTCCCCCGGGAGCAGGGAGACAGGAGGGGGGAGCTGGGAGAGGGAGCTGGGGTAAAACTGGGGCGGATACAGGGAGGGGGGCAACTTGGAGCCAGTTAAAGGGAAAGTGCCGGAAAGGTATGGGTTAAAGCTCCAGGGGTAGTCAGGAAATGGGGTGTTTCGGTTGTAGGGGGGCAACATGGCTGGAGGCTTGTTGTAACCAGAACCTGTAAGAAAACGGAGAAAGAAGTCATATAGACGAGCGGTAACCAATAGCAACTAGCATGAAACACATAATTCTCAGTGACCCCTAAAGATCCTTAAAGGGGCGTGCCATGACAAACATGTACCCCCCCCCCAAGATCACAAGAACGGGGGCTGCTGGAGTGAAGCCGAGTACAACCGCTCACTGATCTCCTGGAATCCCATAGGACTCAATGGAGCAGTGTGCTTTCTGTTTCATTCAAACAAGGAAACACTGTGCCCCTAGTCACATGACAGGCGGGGACCCCAGCAGATCAGAGCTGCTGTTCACCGTGCAGGATAAAAACCAGTCATTTCATGGCACGTTCTGGTCGTTACGGATGCAGCAATACTAATTCTGTACTTTTTTTTTTTTTTCTACATCGTGATTCAGGTTTTTATGGGAAAATGTTTTTTTAATGTTTTTTTTTTTTTTTTTTTTAAAGAAGAACTCCTGCAAAAATGTTTATTCTCTGACCTTTTAGAAAGGCACATGATGTAATCTATAGTGAATGTAATCTTCTTATCAGAGACTGTATTTATGAGTTATCCCCTCTCTTCTAATTGTAGCTGGGTCATGTGACCAACTCCCTGACCTCCAACTGACCCAGGACAGGAAGCCAGTCACTGCTCTATTCATTCCTATGAGACTCAGAGTGAGGCTCCCATAGGAATACATAGAGAATTAGACTTCCTGTCCACACATAAGATGCTGTGTTATCTGGTGAGTCTGATTCCCGGTCACATGACACAGATGAGAAACATCAGGGAGATATAACTCACAAATACAGACACTGGTAAGAAAATGACATTCACTACAGATGACATCATGTACATTTCTAGCAGGACATGGAATAAAATTTTTTGTGGGAGTTCTTTAACATTTTAAGCACGCTCTTAGGCTCCATTCACACGTCCTGTTTTTCTTTCCTGATTCGATCCTGATCTGGATCCATTCATTTCAATGGGTCCTGAAAAAAATCAGGATCAAATCAGGAAAGAAAAACAGGACGTGTGAATGGAGCCTTACAGGTCTTAGTCCCGCTAGAGGACGACCGACGCTTTCTTCTTCTCTTATATCATAATCTGGATCCAGAACTTGGTAATGGCATCTGCGCAAGCGTCGCCATCACTTACCTGAGCTCAGGAAAGGAAAAGCGGCTTCAAGGCGAAGCTTCTCCGTCTCTGGAGTGGAAAGAGGACGATCTATTAATGGAGGGCGACCGGTGGGAGAGAAGAGAGACTGCAGAGCCTGGGAAGGAGGAGCCAATCATCAGTATCAAATAATAATGAGAGATAAGGAGCCGTCAGCTGAGCTGCCTGACGGGACAGAGTGAAAACACAGAGCAGCTGCTAGAGAATCTCGAGGATGTAGAGAGAAAAGGGCTCAAAAGTTTTTAATAAAGAACAATTGAAAAAAAAAGATGTATAGTTCAAAATGAGTACAATGCAATAATACATTTTTTTTTACAGTTTGTTACTTTTATATTTATTACTTATCAATCTTCACTTTGCTACATCTGAATAGTGGTGGGGGAAGGGCTCCAGCTAATTGACTATCATCCAAGGACGTCTATGGACCTACCTGACACTTGTCTCCTATACAAGGGTGTTATTATTGGAAGATAAGGTCCCAAAAGGCCTCACCCCTGATATAGACTCTTGAGGGTCCAGTAAGCTACCTATAACCCCCATCCTCCAGAAAGTACTACCTAGTAGTGAATTTCCTGGATCCCCCCCCCACCTTCCAGATGAGTTATAATATGATATCACACCTATAGGTCTGGTCCTACCTCTGGAGTGAAGGGGTCATGTGAATGCGTCCCGGGGAAGGGGTTCTGCCCGAGGAGCAGCGAGGAGTTGGCCATGTCCAGCAGGGGGTAGTTGACCAGCACGACTTTGCTGAAGTTGAACTTGTAGGTGAAGCGTTTGCCCTTCGTCTTGTGCAGAATCCTCTTATTATAATAATATCTGGAAGAGAAACAGATGACGTCATCATCCTCACCTCCACCTATGATAGAGAAGACCCCAGACCCGCACTCTACACCCATGGATGTTATTCTTTGCTTTCTTGATGCCTTAGACCTTACCCCTGACTGTGGTTCTCCTGGTCTACACAGAAGGTACACTATGATGGTAGTCTTTACCCCTGACTGTGGTTCTCCTGGTCTACACAGAAGGGCCCCCATGATTGTGCCAGGGTTTTCCACAGAAGAGCCTGGTATTTGGTGCCCGCTCCATGCCCTTACCCCCTTGTTTGGTAGTAAACGAGTTCTACACTACACAACCCAACCACAGCTGGGTTTCCCTGCAGCGCCACCACAGGGGAGATGAAGTATTACATGGTGTCCATTATCATTAGTAAATAGTGTCTGTGTAATACAGGACGGGGCAGGTCCTCCGGAGCAAGAGACCCTCCATGTAACCGCCCCCAATATTAACTCAGATAATTAACATATTCTATAAAATGACATGAGCCGCAGATGACTCTGCTCAACCCCCCCCCCCCACCCCCTGTAGGGGCTTCACTCCTGTAATAGGCCCCTCACATATACATGTATATATCCCGCAGATTTCATTACAATAGAGCGTATTTCGTTGTCTATTGTGTGATGTATGGATTACATAGAAGCTGCGCCCCCCTCCTCTCCAGAGACTCTGCTGCATTCACAGGGCAAACATATCACCCACGTGTTAGGCCGGGGAAGAGTTTTGAAATTAAATGTCAAAAGTGATTTTTCGGCAAAGGGATGAGGAACCTCCTCCTCGCTTCACCCGCAGGCCCCACAGGGACCGTCTGGGCTTGAACCATATCACGGCGAGCAATGCGGCTCCTCTGCTGCACACGGCTGAAGTTCTACAGCTGTGTAGATGTAGCAGAGCTGTACTGAATGAGTAATGTGCATGGAGTATCAAGCTATTGTCCTTCCAACTGAATCGCCGTGCCCGGGCTCCAACATCGCTGGCACATTTTCCTTAAGAAAGAGATTGACCATCAGATCTTCATTTATGCCCTATAACAATAAAGATGCTTATAGTCAGCTCCGCTATAAATAACTTAATAGTCGTGCGTGACAGACTCCCTTTAAGAAGCAATATGGAGGCCGGGGAGACGACAGGGGCCACACAATTCTGAGAAGCCCAGGTGACTCAGTGACTAAGTGGTGGCCGTATGGCTGCTATACCTTATCTACAAGATGATGTCAGAAGCAATTATGACAGAACAAGCACAACGCAAATACCCGCAGTGTGTGAGGATCTCCTCCACCATGTGGATATGGGAAGTATACCTGTAGCAATATGTGCCAAAAGACAAACTCAGCTCTGCTCCATCTCTGGTGCTTCCTCTATAGAGGCGCCATATTTACAGCTTGATGGATCAGATAGAAGTTTCTTGGATGACGTCCAGCTTGTGCCCCCCACACCAGAGATGGACTCCCCCATAGTATTAAAGGGGCTCTCTGCCATTTACTAACAATCCTGGATCCAATGAGATCGGCTGCAATCCACTGGGGGATCGGGCAGCAAGTGGTCACTTTCTCTGCAGCGCCACCACAGGAGAAATCAGGCATTACACCGCTCTCATTTGGATGTCTGTGATGCATGGATGTGTTGGGTCCTGCAGGTCAGGAAAGGTTTTGGTTACTAGATGGGGTCCTGAGTCGGGGGACCCCCGGATGAACCCCTGTAACACCGCTGTGATATTAGAGGGGGGGCTCTTACCTGAGGGCTCGGCTCAGCTTGTCGTAGTTCATGTGAGGCTTACACTTGCGTATCCCCCATAACCGCGCCACCTCGTCCGGGTCCTTGATGACAAACTCCCCGTAGTCTCCCTGCCAGGCGATGACGTCGTGATATTCCTCCTTCTGAAGAAGCTCCAGAATGAAGTGCCAGAGCTGGATCTGTCGGGAGCCCGGGCTGGACTCCGGCTTGTAGGCCCAGTCCGGAAAGGCGAACCCTGGAGGGAGGAGAGCACAATGGCGGCTCAGGAACTGGCGGTATAAGGGGATAATACCAGTGTATATAAAGGGATCGTGGCGCCAGCAGGGGGCACTCTTCCAGTCGTCCCACTGAGGAGCCCACAGATTTCCCTTCCCTGAGTGGCATGGGGAACAGTGGCTCGCGTTCAGTGACAGAACCAACAAGGTCCCCGCTGAACCTGAAGATCGGTCTAAGGCTCCGTTCACACAGTCCTCGGGCTCTGCATTTATCTTACAGGCGTGAACGAGAGACACACCCCAGATGTGCGCAGTCCTGGCCCTCGACCGCTGCGTCTATTGAATCAATGGACAGAAAGAACTGACGCCAAATACAAGGTGTGAACGGAGCCTGAACAGAAATAACAATCGGCACCATATAAAGAGTCGCAACAAAAAACGGAGAGAAAAGAAGAAAACACAAGAGAAAGAGAGGAAAAAATCAGCGAATATCAGCAAAAATCAGAAAAATGTATTACAATAATAAGAGAATATAATAATAATAATAATAAAACTAATAATAGATAAAATAATAAAATGTATTAATAATAAAAATAATAATAATAAAGAATAAAATATAACAATGATAATGATGATAATAGTAATAATAGATAAAATAATAAAATGTATTAATAATAAATAATAATGAAAATAATACATAATGATAAATAATAGAGAATATAATACAATATAATAATAATAATAATAATAATAAATACAAAATAATAATAATACAAATATAATAACAATAATGATAATAATAATTGAGGAAATATTATGATTGATTCTCATGTCCTGGAAACATTCAGAACTATTATTTCTTGTAGAATTTCTGAGGGAAAATTAATGATTTTATTCTTACAAACATTTATAATAATTTTATTCAATTATAAGATTATTTTGTATTATTATTATTATTAGGAAATAAACACATAAATGTTAAATCAGTATAATTACTATACCTGATATTACCATTATTTAATATTACTATTATTATTATTATTATTATTATTACTTATTATTAGTATTACATTACTATTTAATATATTTTAATTATTATTATTATTACTAATAATTACTTTCTGCAGACAATAACTATTATTAGATAAATTCTGCTGTTTTTGTTTGTTTTGCTCTTCGGCCCCCGGACTGCCGCCTCCCTTCTCCCGGTCTCTTCCCCTCCGGTGCCTCCCCCGGTCTCCTCTCCCGGTCTCTTCCCCCTGCCGGTTCCTTCTCCCGGTCTCTTCCCCCCTCCAGTCTCTCCCGGTTCCGGTTCTTCTCTATTTCTCGCTTCTTTTCGGCCGCATCCAATTCTCCCTCCACTAACTACAACCCGCACCGGGCACGGTCACGCCCAACATCCCGGAATAGTTCGTTGCGGGCGGAATTGGCAACAAACAAAACGAAACTGAGAAAAGTGAGTGATCCCCCTGCGTGTTATACCCCGACAACCGGGAAAATCCACAGAAAAACACCCGACAACCGGGAAATCCACAGAAAAACACCCGACAACCGGAGAAATCCACAGAAAAAACACCGACAACCGGGACAAGACAAGATAATGATAGATACAAAGGTAAGAGATAGATAGATAGATAGATAGGAGATAGATAGATAGATAGATAGATAGATAGATAGATAGATATTAGATAGATAGATAGATAGATAGATAGATAGATAGATAGATAGATAGATAGATATGAGATAGATAGATAGATAGATAGTAGTGATAGATATGAGATAGATAGATATAGTAGATAGATAGATAGATAGATAGATAGATAGATAGATAGATAGATAGATAGATAGATAGATAGATAGATAGATAGATAGATAGATAGATAGATAATAGATATGAGATAGATAGATAGATAGATAGATATGAGATAGATAGATCGGCACTTTGATTGACAGGACCAGGCAGTGATGTCATCTCTCCTGCTCCTGTTAAACAAAATGGAGAGGACGCCTATGCTCCTAGAGGCTCATTTGCATAAATAAAACATCATCAACACCAACACAGATGCCTTCAGCTGCTGAGAGCACATGTAACAGGTCAGCCGGGGTCATAGGGACAAAACTGCTGACCAGATGCCCTTCAAATGGAGGCACACAACATGAAAAGATAGATAGATAGATAGATAGATAGATAGATAGATAGATAGATAGATAGATATGAGATAGATAGATATGAGATAGACATTAGATATGAGATAGATATATATTGATAATTGATGATATATATATATATATATACTAGGGGGTATTATACTACAGAGGGCACGTGGGGGCAGTATATTAATATATTACTACGGGGGTATTATACTACAGGGGCACTGTGGGGGCAGTATATATATATTATTACTACAGGGGGTATTATACTACAGGGGGCACTGTGGGGGCAGTATATAGTATTATTACTACAGGGGGTATTATACTACAGGGAGCAGTGTGAGGGGGCAGTATATATATAATATATATTACTCAGGGGGTATTATACTACAGGGGGCACTGTGGGGGGGCAGTATATATATATTATTACTACAGGGGGGTATTATACTACAGGGAGCACTGTGAGGGGGGCAGTATATATATATATATTATTACTACAGGGGGTATTATATTACAGGGGGCACTGTGGGGGGGGGCAGTATATATATATATTATTACTACAGGGGGTATTATATATAATATTATTACAGGGGGTATTATACTACAGGGGGCACTGTGGGGGGGCAGTATAGATATATTATTACTACAGGGGGTATTATACTACAGGGAGCACTGTGAGGGGGCAGTATATATATATATTATTACTACATGGGGGTATTATACTACAGGGGGCCACTGTGGGGGGCAGTATAATATAGTATTATTACTTACAGGGGGTATTATAACTACAGGGAGCCACTGTGAGGGGGGGCAGTATAATATAATATATTATTACTAACGGGGGTATTATATTACCAGGGGGCACTGTGGGGGGGGCAGTATATATATATGGCTATTATTACTACAGGGGGTATTATACTACAGGGGGCACTGTGGGGGCAGTATATATATATTATTACTACAGGGGGTATTATACTACAGGGAGCACTGTGGGGGGGGCAGTATAATATATATTATTACTACAGGGGGTATTATTACTACAGGGGCACTGTGGGGGGGCAAAGATATATATATATTACTACAGGGGGTATTATACTACAGGGGCACTGTGGGGGGGCATTACATATATTATATATATATATATATATTATTACAACGGGGGGCATTAACTTGTGGTATACTGGGGTAGAACAGTCTGTTGTCCGGAGCGTTGTTTGTTCCGTCTCGCCGCGCTGCTGTTCTTTTACGGATGAAATATGGGGAATATATTTTGAGGTGCGGTGCGGCAGCGGTACTGTTCTACTTCTGCTGCTGTTACTATTTATCTGCTCTTGTACCGCTGAGCACCAGGAGACTGGGGTGAGTACCAGAGGACGTCTACTGCTATAGGGGGCATTACTAACCCAGCCAGTACGACTGTGGGGGCATCATTATTATTGGGCACAATATGGAGGGTGACACTATTGGAATGTAGTCTTACCAGTGGTGGTACTGTAGGGGGCACTATTACCACTGGGGGGGAGACGTGGCTGGAAGATGTTGTCATTGTGGTCTGGAGAGGACGGAGAAGATGAGGAAAGAGAACGTCTGCAGCAGAGGAGACCTCACTGGGTGGAGGAGGTATGAGGCACTGTATGTAATGTCAGGTAATGTCTGTGAGGGGTAAAAGTAAGTGAACCCCTGCTGTCAGTATCTGCTGTGACCTCCGTGTTTCCAGTTGATAAGTCCTGGACATCGGCTTGGAGAGATTTCAGTCCATTCTTTCTTACAGAACCGCTTCAGCTCTGCTACGTTGATGGTGTCCTCCATGAACTGCTCACTTCAGGTCCTTCCACATCATTTCTAATGGATTAAGATCAGGACTGTGACTCGGACATTCCAGAACTTTCCCTTTCTTCTCCTTTAACCATTCTTTGGTAGAAGGACTCCGGTGCTCAGGGTCGGTGTCTTCCTGCATGACCCACGTTCTCCTGAGATTCCGCTCACGGACAGAAGTCCTGACATTTTACTTTAGAATTTGCTTCTATAATTCAGAATTGTCCCATCAGTGATGACGAGCCGTCTGGGCCCAGATGCAGCAGAACAGGCCCAATCCATGATCCCACCAGCACCGTGTGTCACAGATGGGAGGAGGTCTTTATGTTGGATGCAGGGTTCCCCTTTCTCCAAACAGAATGCTTTTTATTTACACCAGAAAGTTCTATTTTGGTATCATCCATCCTCAGAACATTCCATCAATACTCTTCTGGCTTCTCCAGGTGATCTTTATAGACTGCACACGAGCAGCAATATTCTTTTTGGAGGGCAGTGGCTTTCTCCTTGCAATCCTGCCATGCTCAACATTGTTCAGTGTCGTCATGAACATTAACACCAATTAATGTGAAAAAGACCTTCAGTTGCTTATAGGTTACTTTGGGTTTCTCTGTGACCTCGCAGACTATTACAAGTCTTGATGTTGGTGTGACCTTTGTAGGTCGATCACTCCTGGGGAGGGAAATAATGGTCTTCAGTTTCCTCTGATTGTACACAATCTGTCTGACTGTGGATTGGTGGCTTCCAGACTCTTTAGAGATGATTTATGACCTTTTCCAGCTCGATGAGCATCAACAACTCTTCTTCTGAGGTCTTCAGAAATCTCCTTTCTTTGTGCCATGAGACACTTCCACAAATACTGTTGTGAAGATCAGACTTTGATAGCTCCCTGTTCTTAAAATTTTACCTGCACCACGATGTACAGATACGTAGCCCGCTCCATGTACGGTGCGAGCTGTATAATACAGCATGAAGCCGACCACAACGACTGAGATCGGCAATGTCACCAATCCCTGTCATTTAACCCTTCAGATGCCACAGGTAATCATACCAACCCGGAGAATTTTTTCCCCCCGTTTTTCGATATGAACTATGGTAAAATACAAAAAAACACGCCTTTATGCGGCTACGTGAACAGAAAATGAAAAAAATTATGGCTCTGGAAGAAACAAACCTGAAAGAAGAAAATTAGGTTGTGTCCTGAAAGGGTTAAATAACACAGGTCGCCCCTCCCCCGATTGTCACCCCCATTGATTGAACACACCTCCAGATTAAATGCTAATCCTAAGGGTTCACATACTTTTACCGCTCACAGATGTGATATTGGAACATTTTCCTTCAGGTCTAATATTTTTGCCTCATTTCTTTGATTTGGTTCTTTATCTACTTTTAGGACTTTAGGGAAAATCTGATGGAGTTTTAGTTCAAATGTATGCGGAAATATAGAACATTCCAAAGGGTTCACAAACTTTCCAGCTCCATTGTAGATTGATGCATAATAACTAGATAATAGATACTGTGGATATATAGATGACAGACAAGTGATAGACACAAAGATATTATATATATTTTATATATGCAAATGAGCCTACAGGCTCTGCTCTCTCTGCAACTGCCATGTCCTCGGCACTTTGATTGACAGGACCAGGCAGTGATAATGTCATCTCTCCTGCTCCTGTTAAACAAAATGGAGAGGACGCCTATGCTCCTAGAGGCTCATTTGCATAAATAAAACATCATCAACACCAACACAGATGCCTTCAGCTGCTGAGAGCACATGTAACAGGTCAGCCGGGTCATAGGGACAAAACTGCTGACAGATGCCCTTCAAATGGAGGCACACAACATGAAAGATAGATAGATAGATAGATAGATAGATAGATAGATAGATAGATAGATATGAGAGAGATAGATAGATAGATATGAGATAGATGATAGATAGATAGATAGATAGATAATAAATAGATAGATATGAGATAGATAGATAGATAGATAGATAGATAGATAGATAGATAGATAGATATGAGATAGATGATAGATAGATAGATAGATAGATAGATAGATAGGAGATAGATAGATAGATAGATAGATAGAAGATAGATAGATAGATAGATATGAGAGAGATAGACAGATATGAGATAGATGATAGATAGATAGATAGATAGATAGATAGATAGATTATAGATAGATAAATAGATAGATAGATAGATAATAGATAGATAGATAATAGATAGATAGATTATAGATAGATAGATAGATAGATAGATAGATAAATAGATAGATAGATACTGAGAAGTGAAACGTCTTGTTACCTGGAGTCCAGAGCGCCGGCATAGAAGGAGTCAGTAGAATATCAGACACGCAGCTGCAATCCATGCTTGAGTCTGTAGACGGGGCAAAGGGAAAGGGAGAATGGAGGGGAAAGTGAGGAAAACACAAGAGGAGATGGAGGAAGAGTTGGACCAGGTTGGAGGATGATACAGAAAACAGAAGATCAAAAGAAGAAGAAGAGGAGGAAGAGACAGAAGGAGGGAGAGAAGATGAAAGTTGTCGGTCAGGAGATCCAGGAAGCGGAAAGAAGCAGGAGATGAAGGAGAAGATCCAGCAGACAGGTTAGGAGCAAGGAACAAGATAAGAAGATGGACCAGGTGGAGAAGACGTAGCGATAATGATGAGGAGGAACAAGGGGAGAACATCCAAGAAAGTGAACGATACGAAGGTGAGGAAGAGCAGATGACAGAGGAAGGAACGGGGGAGGAAGTTCAGTTAATAGGTGAAGATGAGAATAAGGTGACAAAGACAGGAGGCCACCCGGTGAGGTAATCCAGAAGGAGAAGTGAGGGGGGGCAGATACCAAGACGTGAAGAGTTGTTGAAGTTCAGGAAGGTTGAGGAGCAATCAGAGGAGCAGGTGAAGGATGTCACAAAACCAGGAACATGAGTTACGGAATGTGGACAGTGAAGAAGATTTATGAAGAAGAAGACAAGGAATGAAAAGTCCGAGAAAGGAAGGAAAAGTCCAAGAAAAGAAAGGAAAAGTCCAAGAAAAGAAAGGAAAAGTCCAAGAAAGGAAGGAAAAGTCCAAGAAAAGAAAGGAAAAGTCCAAGAAAAGAAAGGAAAAGTCCAAGAAAAGAAAGGAAAAGTCCAAGAAAAGGAAGGAAAAGTCCAAGAAAAGAAAGGAAAAGTCCAAGAAAAGGAAGGAAAAGTCCAAGAAAAGAAAGGAAAAGTCCAAGAAAAGGAAGGAAAAGTCCAAGAAAAGGAAGGAAAAGTCCAAGAAAAGAAAGGAAAAGTCCAGAAAAGAAGGAAAGTCAAGAAAGGAAGGAAAGTCCAAGAAAAGAAAGGAAAAATCCAAGAAAGAAAGGAAAAGTCCAAGAAAAGAAAGGAAAAGTCCAAGAAAGAAAGGAAAAGTCCAAGAAAAGAAAGGAAAAGGTTCAGGGAAAGGGGAAAGAAAGTAGAAAGAAGAGGAAGAGATCAGCAGAGTTTCCAGCTCCTTGCAGGACATAGAAAGTCTTAATACATTGAGTGTTTAACCAGTTAATGAAAAACTCCCAACATCTCCTAACAGCCTGCGGCTATCAAGGCATACTGGGAGTTGTAGTTTTGTAACAGCTGTTGAGCCACAGGTTGGAGACAAGGTTATAGGATCCAGAAAACAACTACCCCCATCAGAGTCAAGACAAAAGGAACCCAAAGGGTCCTAATAAGTCCTCACAGCGCTGCTGACAACTCCGGCTCTGTATGTGAGACTGACAACTCCAGCTCTGTATGTGAGACTGACAACTCCAGCTCTGTATGTGAGACTGACAACTCCGGCTCTGATATGTGAGACTGACAACTCCGGCTCTATATGTGAGACTGACAACTCCCAGCTCTGTATGTGAGACTGACAACTCCAGCTCTATATGTGAGACTGACAACTCCGGCTCTATATGTGAGACTGACAACTCCGGCTCTATATGTGAGACTGACAACTCAGCTCTGTATGTGAGACTGACAACTCCAGCTCTGTATGTGAGACTGACAACTCCGGCTCTATATGTGAGACTGACAACTCCTGCTCTATATGTGAGACTGACAACTCCGGCTCTGTAATGTGAGGCTGACAACTCCGTCTCTATATGTGAGACTGACAACTCCAGCTCTGTATGTGAGACTGACAACTCCGGCTCTGTATGTGAGACTGACAACTCCGGCTCTGTATGTGAGACTGACCACTCCTGCTCTGTATGTGAGACTGACAACTCCGGCTCTGTATGTGAGACTGACAACTCCGGCTCTATATGTGAGACTGACAACTCCAGCTCTGTATGTGAGACTGACAACTCCAGCTCTGTATGTGAGACTGACAACTCCGGCTCTGTATGTGAGACTGACAACTCCGGCTCTGTATGTGAGACTGACAACTCCGGCTCTGTATGTGAGACTGACCACTCTGGCTCTATATATTGAGACTGACAACTCCAGCTCTGTATGTGAGACTGACAACTCCGGCTCTATATGTGAGACTGACAACTCCTGCTCTATATGTGAGACTGACAACTCCGGCTCTGTATGTGAGACTGACAACTCCGGCCTCTGTATGTGAGACTGACAACTCCGGCTCTATCTGTGAGACTGACAACTCCGGCCTCTATATGTGAGACTGACAACCCCTGCTCTGTATGTGAGACTGACAACTCCGGCTCTGTATGTGAGACTGACAACTCCTGCTCTGTATGTGAGACTGACAACTCCGGCTCTATCTGTGAGACTGACAACTCCGGCTCTATATATGAGACTGACAACCCCGGCTCTGTATATGAGGCTCCTCCGCACTGCCGCAGTACTGCTGACAACTCTGGCTCTATATATGAGACTGACAACCCCTGCTCTGTATGGGAGACTGACAACCCCGGCTCTGTATGTGAGGCTCCTCCGCACTGCGCAGTGCTGCTGACAACTCCGGCTCTATATATGAGACTGACAACCCGGCTCTGTATGTGAGGCTCCTCCGCACTGCGCAGTGCTGCTGACAACTCCGGCTCTATATATGAGACTGACACCCCGGCTCTGTATGTGAGGCTCCTCCGCACTGCGCAGTGCTGCTGACAACTCCGGCTCTATATATGAGACTGACAACCCCGGCTCTGTATGTGAGGCTCCTCCGCACTGCGCAGTACTGCTGACAACTCCGGCTCCATGTGCAAACAACTTGATAATATAATAGGGAAGCGAAGTATCCTGCTCCTTCAAAGCCAGGAGCACAATCCCCCCTCCTCGGCGCCCCCTCCTGCGCTTGATCTTTTCACCGACTCTTCTGCGCGGCTCCCCCCGCCCCCCCGCCCCCCGGCATCGGCAAGACAAGCCAAAGCCAGATAATGATCAACCGAACAGCAGATGGGGTGCAGCGGAAAAGTGGGGCCCCGGGCAGAGTTTGTGTTGTTTTCACGCCTCTTGTGTGACATGGAAGCTGCGGGTGCGGAGGGAGGAGGGGGCGGAACGTGTAAGACCCTCCATCCGAGGGGGAACTGCAGCTAGAATATCTATTTATCTATTATCTATCTATCTATCATCTATCTATCTATCTCATATCTATCTATCATATCTATCTATCTATCCATCTCATATCTATCTATTATCTATCTATCTATCTCATATCTATCTATCATATCTATCTATCTATCCATCTCATATCTATCTATCATCTATCTATCTATCTCATATCTATCTATCATATCTATCTATCATCTATCTCATATCTGTCTATCTATCTATCTATCTCTCTCATATCTATCTATCTATCTATCTCTCTCATATCTATCTATCTCATATCTATCTATCTATCATATCTATCTATCTATCTATCTATCTATCTATCTATTATCTATCTATTATCTATCTATCTCATATCTATCTATTTATTATCTATCTATCTATCTCTCTCATATCTATCTATCTATCTAATTCCACAAACAAGCAGCAGCACAAGTCACAGATGAATAGGTGGTGCAATCCCTCCTGGCAACGGACAAACGCCAATGATAGATAGTAATCAAAAAATGAGGCAGCACTCAAGTTAAGTGAAGGCGTGAAGGACCTTTAATCCCGGAAAATGCAACATTTCGGCACTCTCATTGGTGCCTTTCTCAAGCATTGCTTGAGAAAGGCACCAATGAGAGTGCCGAAACGTTGCATTTTCCGGGATTAAAGGTCCTTCACGCCTTCACTTAACTTGAGTGCTGCCTCATTTTTTGATTACTATCTATCTATCTATCTATCTATCTATTATCTATCTATTATCTATCTATCTCATATCTATCTATTTATTATCTATCTATCTATCTATCTCATATCTGTCTATCTATCTATCTCATATCTATCTATTTATTATCTATCTATCTATCTATCTATCTATCTATCTATCTATCATCTATCTCATATCTATCTATCTATCTATCTATCTATCTATCTATCTATCTATCTATCTATCTTTCGTGTTGTGTGCCTCCATTTGAAGGGCATCTGTCAGCAGTTTTGTCCCTATGACCCGGCTGACCTGTTACATGTGCTCTCAGCAGCTGAAGGCATCTGTGTTGGTGTTGATGATGTTTTATTTATGCAAATGAGCCTCTAGGAGCATAGGCGTCCTCTCCATTTTGTTTAACAGGAGCAGGAGAGATGACATTATCACTGTCTGGTCCTGTCAATCAAAGTGCCGAGGACGCGGCAGTTGCAGAGAGAGCAGAGCCTGTAGGCTCATTTGCATATATAAAAAAAAGTTTCTCAGCAATGCGGACACATATGAACATGGGAACACGGATGTCAGCTGCCGAGAGTACATGTGAAAGGTCAGCCGGTGTCATAGGGACAGAAACTGCTGACAGATGCCCTTTAAGGTTTGAATCTGTTTATCTACAATATATGGAGAAGAGAACTGGGCCCCACATCTTCATCATTGGCTTCCAGTTGCTCATTCAGCCCCATTACCACAGTGTATAACATCCAGCCTCTAGCCATGTAGTCTACCATTTACCACAGTGTATACATCTTCCACCTCTAGCCTGCAGTCTACTAATTACCTACAGGTGTATAACATCCAGCCTCTAGGCCATCAGTCTAACCATTACCCAGGGTATATACTATCGCACTCTAGCCATTGCAGTCTACCCATTACTTACTAGTATATAACTCCAGCCTCTATCCCATTGCAGTCTACTATTACTTACATGTATAAGCCATCCAGCCGTCTAGCCATGCAGTCTACCATTACCCTACAGTGTATAACACCCAGCCCTCATAGCCATACCAGTCTAACTATTTACCGACAGTGTATAACACCAGCCCTCAGCCTCTAGCCATGCAGTCTACCTATTACCACAGTGTATAACATCCAGCCTCTAGCCATGCAGTCTACTACCACATTACCTACCACAGTGTATAACACTCCAGCCTCTAGCCAATGCAGTCTACCATTACCACAGTGTATAACATCCAGCCTCTAGCCATACAGTCTACCATTACCACAGTGTATAACATCCAGCCTCTAGCAGCCACAGTGCATACAGTCTACATACCACAGTGTACCATACATCCAGCCTCTAGCCATACAGTCTACCATTACCACAGTGTATAACATAGCCCAGCCTCTAGCCATGCAGTCTACCATTACCACAGTGTATAACATCCAGCCTCTAGCCATGCAGTCTACCATTACCACAGTGTATAACATCCAGCCTCTAGCCATGCAGTCTACCATTACCACAGTGTATAACATCCAGCCTCTACCATGCAGTCTACCATTACCACAGTGTATAACATCCAGCCTCTAGCCATGCAGTCTACCATTACCAC
>ONZH01018870.1:0-32011 GCA_900303285.1 Rhinella marina | reverse complement strand
CACCAGGTATGTGAGATAATTTAACAAGAGAACGCACAGTACAGTGGCCTATTAAAATGGCCTAGATATTGTATATTTCAAAGTACACAGCCGTGTAGTAACTGAACAGACGGTGGGTATTTACACCAGGTATGTGAGATAATTTAACAAGAAAACGCACAGTACAGTGGCCTATTTAAAATGCCTAGATATTGTATATTTCAAAGTACACAGCCGTGTAGTAACTGAACAGACGGTGGGTATTTACACCAGGTATGTGAGATAATTTAACAAGAGAACGCACAGTACAGTGGCCTATTAAATGGCCTAGATATTGTATATTTCAAAGTACACAGCCGTGTAGTAACTGAACAGACGGTGGGTATTTACACCAGGTATGTGAGATAATTTAACAAGAGAACGCACAGTACAGTGGCCTATTAAAATGCCTAGATATTGTATATTTCAAAGTACACAGCCGTGTAGTAACTGAACAGACGGTGGGTATTTACACCAGGTATGTGAGATAATTTAACAAGAAAACGCACAGTACAGTGGCCTATTAAATGGCCTAGATATTGTATATTTCAAAGTACACAGCCGTTGTAGTAACTGAACAGACGGTGGGTATTTACACCAGGTATGTGAGATAATTTAACAAGGAGAACGCACAGTACAGTGGCCTATTAAATGGCCTAGATATTGTATATTTCAAAGTACACAGCCGTGTAGTAACTGAGCAGACGGTGGGTATTTACACCAGGTATGTGAGATAATTTAACAAGAGAACGCACAGTACAGTGGCCTATTAAAATGCCTAGATATTGTATATTTCAAAGTACACAGCCGTGTAGTAACTGAACAGACGGTGGGTATTTACACCAGGTATGTGAGATAATTTAACAAGAAAACGCACAGTACAGTGGCCTATTAAATGGCCTAGATATTGTATATTTCAAGGTACACAGCCGTTGTACTAACTGAACAGACGGTGGGTATTTACACCTGGTATACAAAAAGGGTATTGCAGGCACACAGAACCCAGAACACTAGAGCCAAATAAACTGTATTTAAAAAAATAAAATAAAATTCACAGCCGTATACTGCCAGATCAGATGGTGCATATACACACTAGTTATATAACAGGGTTGTTCAGCCTAAAAGAACGCTGAACAGTAGTGCCAAATATAGTTTGGTATGTAGCAGAGCACCTAATACACCACTAATGCCTCTCTCTGTCCCTACTCCAGCAGCTATCCCTGAATACAGCAGCCGTTCTCTGTAAAGTCTATATTGTAGTAAAGCTATCACTGAAGTCCACTGTAGTAGCCCTGATAAGGGCTTTTAATCACGCTCCTGCCTGTCCAACAGCTAAAACCTATCTGTCCCTTCTCCAGCCTCTGTCCCTGACTAAGTTCACGCAGCATATGCGTACGAGCAGGAAGAGCTGAGTTTTTAATATTCGAGGTCACATGGTTTTTCCAGCCAATCCATGTAGACGCTGTTTTCGCGCTGCCAGCGTGCTCAGCGTGCCTGTCATACCCCCCCTGCATGTTGATTGGTGGAAAAAGAGCGCCAGGGAAGGTGGGAGGGGAAACGAATTCTAAGTGCGCCATCGCCGTTATACTCGATTGAAATCGAGTATGCCGAATATCGTAGTATTCGATCGAATACCGGCTCGATCGAACACTACTCGCTCATCTCTATTTACTATATAGAACTTTGGCGCTGTACACCTACTAAAACTCTTTTTCTTTAGAATAACACACGCTACAACGGGCTGTTATTGTCCCACTTCAGCACAGAGCAAATAATCTGTTTTTTGGGCAACAGCAATAAATGCCAGTAGCTTTTAAAATATAGAACTTTGGCGCTGTACACCTACTAAAACTCTTTTTCTTTAGAATAATACACTCTACAATGGGCTGTAATTGTCCCACTTCAGCACAGAGCAAATAATATGTTTTTTTTGGGCAACAGCAATAAATGCCAGTAGCTTTTAAAACATAGAACTTTGGCGCTGTACGCCTACTAAAACTCTTTTTCTTGAGAATAATACACGCTACAACGGACTGTAATTCTCCCACTTCAGCACCGAGTGAATAATAAGTTTTTTTGAAACACTAATAGCTGCTACAACACTTTGCTATATAGAACTTTGGCGCTGTACTCCTACTAAAACTCTTTTTTTTTAGAATAATACACGCTACAACGGGCTGTAATGGTCCCACTTTAGCACCGAGCGAATAATACGTTTTTTTGCAACACTAATAGCTGCTACAACACTTTGCTATATAGAACTTTGGCGTTGTACCCCTACTAAAACTCTTTTTTTTTTTTAGAATAATACACACTACAACAGGCTGTAATTGTCCCACTTCAGCACAGAGTAAATAATCTGTTTTTTGGGCAACAGCAATAAATGCCAGTAGCTTTTAAAATATAGAACCTTGGCGCTGTACGCCTACTAAAACTCATTCTGGATGGACTTTTCTGCGACTGTCGTGTCGCAGTCGCAGCATGTCGCATGTCGCAGTGCGACACCATAGACTTCCATTATAGAAGTTGTCGAGCGACATTGGTGCGACACAATGTCACGTGACAACTGTCATCGTGTAGCCCTAGCCTAATGTTAGGAGGGAATAGGTTAAGTTGAGTATTTGGCATGGGGGTGGGGGGGCCCAGGCACAATCTTTGCACAGGGGCCCTCTGCTGTCTGTGTCTGTCCCTGGAGCTAATAATATGTTTTTTAGGCAACAGTAATAAATGCCAGTAGCTTTTAAAATATAGAACTTTGGCGCTGTAGGCCAAATCAAGCTTTTTTGAGAATAATACATGCTACAATGAGCTGTAATTGTCCCCCTTCAGCACTGAGTGAATAATACGTTTTTTTTCAGCACTAATTGCTGCTAGAACACTTTATTATATAGAACTTTGGCGCTGTACGCCTACTAAAACTCTTTTTTTTGAGAATTATACATGCTACAACGGGCTGTAATTGTCCCACTTCAGAACTTAGCAAATAATATGTTTTTTGAGCAACAGTAATAAATACCAGTAGCTTTTAAAATATAGAACTTTGGCGCTGTAGGCCAAATCAAGCTTTTTTGAGAATAATACATGCTACAACGGGCTATAATTGTCCCACTTCAGCACAGAGCAAATAATATGTTATTTGGGCAACAGTAATAAACTTTGGCGCTGTACGCCTACTAAAACTCTTCTTTTTAGAATAATACACGCTACAACGGGCTAATGGTCCCACTTCAGCACTGAGCAAATAATACTTTTTTTGCAACACTAATAGCTGCTACAACACTTTACTATATAGAACTTTGGCGCTGTACGCCTAGTAAAACTCTTTTTCTTGAGAATAATACACGCTACAACGGGCTGTAATTCTCCCACTTCAACACCGAGCAAATAATACGTTTTTTGGGCAACAGCAATAAATGCCAGTAGCTTTTAAAATATAGAACTTTGGCGCTGTACACCTACTAAAACTCTTTTTCTTTAGAATAATACACGCTACAATGGGCTGTAATTGTCCCACTTCAGCACAGAGCAAATACTGTAATATGTTTTTTGGGCAGCAGCAATAAATGCCAGTAGCTTTAAAAATATAGAACTTTGGCACTGTACGCCTACTAAAACTCTTTTTTTTTTAGAATAATACACGCTACAACGAGCTGTAATGGTCCCACTTCAGCACCGAGCGAATAATAAGTTTTTTTGCAACACTAATAGCTGCTAGAACACTTTACTATATAGAACTTTGGCGCTGTACTCCTACTAAAACTCTTTTTTTTTTTTAGAATAATACACGCTACAACAGGCTGTAATGGTCCCACTTTAGCACCGAGCGAATAATATGTTTTTTTGCAACACTAATAGCTGCTACAACACTTTGCTATATAGAACTTTGGCGTTGTACCCCTACTAAAACTCTTTTTTTTTTAGAATAATACACGCTACAACAGGCTGTAATTGTCCCACTTCAGCACAGAGTAAATAATCTGTTTTTTGGGCAACAGCAATAAATGCCAGTAGCTTTTAAAATATAGAACCTTGGCGCTGTACGCCTACTAAAACTCTTTTTCTTGAGAATAATACACGCTACAACGGACTGTAATTCTCCCACTTCAGTACCGAGCAAATAATACATTTTTTTGCAACACTAATAGCTGCTACAACACTTTACTATATAGAACTTTGGCGCTGTACGCCTACTAAAACTCTTTGTCTTGAGAATAATACACGCTACAACGGGCTGTAATGGTCCCACTTCATCACCGAGCGAATAATACGTTTTTTTGCAACACTAATAGCTGCTAGAACACTTTACTATATAGAACTTTGGCGCTGTACGCCTACTAAAACTCTTTTTTTTTTGAATAATACACGCTACAACGGGCTGTAATGGTTCCACTTCAGCACAGAGCAAATAATCAGTTTTTTGGGCAACAGCAATAAATGCCAGTAGCTTTTAAAATATAGAACTTTGGCGCTGTACACCTACTAAAACTCTTTTTCTTGAGAATAATACACGCTACAACGGACTGTAATTCTCCCACTTCAGCACCGAGCAAATAATACATTTTTTTGCAACACTAATAGCTGCTACAACACTTTACTATATAGAACTTTGGCGCTGTACGCCTACTAAAACTCTTTGTCTTGAGAATAATACACGCTACAACGAGCTGTAATGGTCCCACTTCATCACCGAGCGAATAATACGTTTTTTTGCAACACTAATAGCTGCTAGAACACTTTACTATATAGAACTTTGGCGCTGTACGCCTACTAAAACTCTTTTTTTTTTTGAATAATACACGCTACAACGGGCTGTAATGGTTCCACTTCAGCACAGAGCAAATAATCAGTTTTTTGGGCAACAGCAATAAATGCCAGTAGCTTTTAAAATATAGAACTTTGGCGCTGTACACCTACTAAAACTCTTTTTCTTGAGAATAATACACGCTACAACAGACTGTAATTCTCCCATTTCAGCACTGAGCGAATATTATGTTTTTTTGCAACACTAATAGCTGCTGCAACACTTTACTATATAGAACTTTGGCGCTGTACGCCTATTTAAACTTTTTTCTAACAATAAAACACGCTACAAAGGGCTGCCGTTGTCCCACTTCACCATAGCTAATAAGCCCCAACACTAAATCCGCAAAAAAGTGCTGTACTAAATGTAACTACAGCGCACAAGGGTTAACAAAACACCAATAACCAGAATTACAGAGGCAAACCTGACATGAGCAGCTGTAGCATGCCAATTTTGAATCCCAGTCACTGAAACCAAGGTGTAATACCATTTTTCCTATTACCCTGTGGTTGCACTTTTTCCAGATCTCACACTGTCTCTAAACACCCCAATAGAAGCCTGTTCTGCTTCAATACATCACTCCCTATCCTTTCCCTACCTTCTGTTCAGCAATTTGTACTTTTGATGAGGGTTTGTAACACTTGCCCTAGCACCTGCAAACGTCTCTCCCTGCACTAAGTTCACTGTACTGTCTCTAAACACCCCTATTGAATTCTGTTCTACTTCAATACTTCCCTCCCTATCCTTTCCCTACACTTCTATTCAGCAATTTGTACTTTTGATGAGGTTTTATGACACTTTCCCTAGCGCCTGCAAACGTATCTCCCTGAGTTGACTGTAGAATGAGAGAATCTAAAATGGCTGACAGTAGTTATAGGGCTGTGACATCATAGGGCTGGCTGGCTGCTGATTGGCTGCATGCATGGCATTGTGGGTTATCCCTTCCTCCCTCATGTTCCTTTCTCCATGTCCAAACACGTGCAGCCGCCATTTTAGTGAAGAAAAAAAACAAAAACGGTTTGTCACCACGAATCGTCAGGAAATTCTAAATCGGGCTCATCTCTAGCCATATTCAGGAGAAAATGGGTAACACATTATGGGGTGCTTTTTCTCCAGTTATCCCTTATTAAAGTGAAAAATCTGAGCTTAAGCGACTTTTTCTTGTAAAAAATATAATTTAAATTTTCACAGCCAAGTGTTTCTAAATATTTTGAAACGCCTATTTTGAAACAGTATACTCAATAAATTCTTTGAGGGTTTTAATTTCCAAAATAGAGTCACTTTTGTTAGGTTTCTTCTCTTGGGATGCCTTAGTGTGCTTTCAAATATGACACATCGCCCAAAAGCCATTCCAGCAAAATCTGCTCTCCAAAAACCATATGTTGCTCCTTTCCTTCTGAACCCTGCTGTGTGCCCATATAGCTGTTTACGAACATAAGTGGGGTGTTTTTGTAAACTGTAGAATCAGGGTAATCAATATTGAGGTTTATTTTGCTGTTAACCCTTGATGTGTTATAGGAAAAATTGGATTAAAATTACAAATCTGCACAAAAACGTAAAATTGTAAATTTTATCTCCATTTTCCTTTAATTCTTGTGGAACACCTAAAGGGTTAACATAGTTTGGAAAACCAGTTTTGAGTAATTTGAGTGTGGTTTAAGGGTGGTTTCTATTATGTAAGGACCTCAAAGTGACTTCAGAACTGAATCGGTCCTTGAAAAAGTCGGTTTTGAAAATTTTATAAAAAATTTGAAAAATTGCTTCTTAAATTATAAGCTTTCTAACGTCCTAAAAAAAATAAAACGTCATTTTTAAAATGATGCCAACATAAATAGGGAATCTTAAGAAAAACTATCTAATGAGGTATTATGATCTATCTGCCTTTAATGCGTAGAAATTCAAATTTAGAAAAAATGTTCAGTAAATTTTTAATTTTTTATAATATAGGTCAAAGGTCAAAGTTATCGACCCAAATTTACACCTAACATGAAGTATGAGATGTCACGAGAAAACATTCTCAGAATGAATTGGATAAATAAAAGCATTCCAAAGTTATTAGCACATAAAGTGACACATGTCAGATTTGCAAAATTAAGACTGGTCACAAAGGTGAAAAATAGCTTGGTCTTGAAAGGGTTAAATACTTGCATTTTTAAAAAAAGGAGTGTTATTTTGTGCTGAAAAAACGTATTTAATTTAACGTTACTGAACTGCATTATTGCAGTGTTATGCAGACAGGCAACCTATTAGGCCAGTCTTAGGAGCTGTTCCCACTGTCCAATAACTTGACTTGATGACTTGATTGCTATTGACCATGGCATCTAATGTTTGAAATAGACAGAGTTAACTCTGATCATGGCTATTGCCGCGGGATGTTTGTGGTATGTTTCTACCAGAACCTGCTGCTGTCTACTCCTGCATGTGATCTAAAGAATGTATTAAAATATCCTTTTGCTATTCGAAGGCCACACTTAGGATGTGTTAGTTCATTTATTTAAAGAAAATGGTTAAACACTTACTGTATGCAAAGACTACTGATTTTGAAACTAGATGAATCATATTTTTATATCAATGTTTATAGTCTACTCTTAGCATACTTGTTTTCCGTAGGAATAATCATATTTTTAATGACACATTTTAACATTACATAAAATACCACTACTCACAAAAAGTAGGGTGTTTAAGTAGAAGCATGCAATGGTGATCTACTCATCTCAAGCAATGTATTGAAACAAAAGCCATGGTGGGTATATCCCCACAAAAAATGTCAATGTCTCAATAACTGGTCATGTGGCCTTGAGCATCAATTACAGCTTGACAACGACATATCATGCTGTTCACAAGTCGACTTATTGTCTCCTGAGGCATGGTATCCGACTCTTCTTGAAGGGGGCCCTCAGGTCATTGAGGTTCTGGGGTATAGAGTTACAAGCCTCTACACGGCAACTCAGCTGATCCCATAGGTTTTCAATGGGATTCAGGACTGGAGAAAGTGCAGGCTACTCCATTTGAGGTACCCCAGTCTCCAACAGCTGTTCCCTAATGATGCGAGCTTGATGAGCTGGTGAATTGTTGTCCATGAAGATGAAATTAGGCCTGTGTTGTTCATACAGAGGCACAATTACTGTATTAATGATGTTATTCAAGTAATATGGGCTTGTCACTGTACCTGTCACAAAATGTGTGCAGTTCTGTATTGACTAGACACACCCGCCCACACTGTAACACCACCACCAAAGGCTTGTCTGGTAACAACAGTAGCTGATGCACAGTGCTCTCCTTGATGTCTCCAACATTGTTGTCATCATTTCTGCTCAGCGTGAATCAACTTTCATCAGTGAACAGCACTGAGGCCCACTGGTTCCTCGTCCAGCATAGATGCTCCCTGACCCATGCAAGACGATGACTCCTGTGGCTGGTGGTGTGGTCAGGTACCCTTGTAAGCCGTCTAACATGCAGACCATGCTGATGTAGACGGTTTCAAATGGTCTGATGTGACACTTGGGTGCTTCTTACCTCCCTTAAATGTGCCTGGAATGGTGTGGAATTCATCTTCTGGTTCTGCAGGGCATTGTTCACAATGAAGCGGTCATGACTGTGGGATGTGGCCAAAGGATGTCCACTTCTATTCCTTTCTGTGACTTATCCAGTCTCTCTGTATCTCTGTTGCTGATGTAGCTGTAGCTGATGACTCTCTGTGACATTCTAATCTCAGTGGCCACTTCTGTCTGAAAACATCCTGCTTGAAGCCTCGCAATGGCGAGGTACTGTTGATGAATTGTTAGGTGGTGTCTTGTTTCATGTTTTCATGTTTTTGTTATTTGTTTTTTTAACTTTTTTTTAATGCTTTGCCTAATTATTTTTTACACCATTAACTTATTTTTTTTCAAAGGTTTGTACTGTATTTTTTTGCCCTATAAGACACACCTGACCATAAGATGCACTTAGGTTTTATAGGAGGAAAATAAGAAAAAAAATCATCAGACCTCAGCTCAGATTGGGGTGAATTGGGTTGAAATTGTGGATTGATAATGCATATTTTAGGGTGCTCAAATTCTATTATACATAAATATATCAATTTATCCCTAATTGTGGAATTGATGTGAAATTGTGGCCTGATAATACAAGTTTTTGGGTGCTTAACGTTTTTTTTCTATAGAAGTACATTCATCGTTGATTCTAGGGTGAAATTGCACCCTGATACTACACATTTTAGGGTGCTCACATTCTCATATAAGTACATCCATTTATCCTTGTTTCGGGGGAGAATTTGCAGCCTGGCACTACTGCTCTTTTATCTTACAGTTACTGTAACAGTACAGTATGTCTGACAGACAGGTGGCAGGCCCTTCTAAGGGAATGAGCAGTGACCAAAATGTTTCTGGAGCTGCCAGAAGTAGCAGCAGAAGTAGATGGGGTGGTAGCAGCAGTTGCAGCGACAGGCCAGAGCTGCCAGTGTCATCCAACAGTCATGTTTTTTTTACCAGCAACCCAGATGTTGGTTGTTCCTCCAGTAGGGAGGAACTGCTCCGCATCCTTCAAGAGGAAATCAAATCCTGGCTCTTTCCTCGCCAACTTAAAATAGGAACCATGGTCACCAACAACGGGAAGAACATCTTGTCGGCGCTGCATCAAGGAGGGCTGACCCATGCACCCTGCATGGCGCGCGTCTTTAATCTGGTTATAAAGTGGTTCCTGAAGTCTTCAACCCAACTGCAAGACATCCTGAAAATGGCTAGCAAACAGTGCATGCACTTCAGCCACTCTTACACTGCAAATTACGCCCTCCTTGAGCTGCAAAGGCAGAATTGCGTTCCCCAACATCGCCTGATATGCAAAATTTCCACCTGTTGGAACTTCATCCTCCACATGTTGGACCGACTATATGAGCAGAGGAAGGCTGTGAACAATTTCTTAATGATACAGGTGACAGAAGCACTCCCCTGTGTAACTTCTGCACAAGTGAGAGAGGAGCAGGAGGAGCTAGAGGGCGATGAGGAAGACCAGGCAAATGACCAGGCAAATGACCCCCACACACCGCGGCAGTATGCAGTGGAGTTGGAGGCAGGGAGTCCCTCTTAGTCCCTTGTGCAAATAGCCAGATGCATGATGAGTTGCTTGCGTAGTGACAGCTGTATTATCACCATTCGGCAGAGGGATGACTACTGGCTCTCCACCACGTTAGACCCTCGATGCAGGTCCAAAATGGGGGCCTTTTTTCTGACCACTGAGAAGGAGGATAACTTGAACTACTATTGAGACATCTAGAGATGAGCGAATCTATTCGCCGCTTCGTATATTTGTATTGAATCTTGGAAATTTTCAGCTGTGAAGCGAATCCAAATTTCTTTGGATTCGCTTCGTATTATTCATAAATCTTCGCAAAATTTAACACGCTAACGATACGTATGATGCATATGAAACGTAAGAAACGTACGCATTCTGCGTGAGGCGGGACAATGACGATACGCCCACACAAGAGCGGGAAAGTAAAGATACGCCCCCCCTCAGAACTGGAAAAAACCAGCCCGGTCCACCGGGATCTAACTGTTTTGCATGTATAGGGAGTACTCAGTACTCCACCCCCCTCTGAAGTCTGAACCAGTTTAGACCAGCGTAGACCTCAGAGCAAGAGGCAAGCATCATCACGGCTAAAAAACAGCTGCGCCCAAATTGGAACAAAATGTTTTTTTGAGGACGAGTTCCCCGAACCACCGCCCGCTCCAGACATCAAGGTGTCACAACTCTGCCAGAGAAACCCAGCTTCAGTGCCTGTGTCTTCCTTACCACCTGCTGAGGTTGCTGTTGCTGCGACTCGTTAAGTGGCTGGAGCGTCTGCTGTGGCTCGTGCGGCTGGAAGTCTGCTGTGGCTCGTGCGGCGGAGGCGGATGGAGCGTCCACTTCGCCACCCAGGAGCAGATCCACCCCTTCCATACACCAGAACCCAATTGTTCCACCATCTGTGACGGCCCATGCACATACCCTCTGGGACTATAAAACCGCAGTGGAGGACTGGGTCATCCAGGTACTCGACCACCCTAGGCCAGGAGATCCTTCATTGGAACGCCGAACGGGAACTGTGCTTTGGTTTTCCGTTGGGAGAGGGTCTGGCTTCCTGCAGGATGACAAGAATGGAAAGGAATATTTTGTGGGCCGCAGGTCGGTGAAACGGCCGTACCTGCCACAACTAGGTCATAGCCTGTACGTGGGGGATCAGGTGGAGTACACCCCCATGGCATCCCTGAAAGGCCCATTTGCGACCGAGGTTACCCTCCTTTCAAAGCCTCTGAAGCCTACAACGGAACCAGAAGTGTGTCCGGATGAACCACCAGGTCCAGGACACTTGCGCTGCCTGCAGGAGTTCCCAGATGCCGTCCTCCGGCTCAGGGAAAAGCCACAGCCTCAGCCGGAGCCTCTGATTCCTGGACTGCCAGCACCACCACCACAGTCCTTACAGCTGGGTCAGCTGACCACGTTATCGTTCACCTTCCAATCCACGGTGGTCCACCAATACCAGCTGCCGTGGAAGATGAAGCCAGCAGCAGACGGTGAAGCTGGGGCTTCTTTCCTGGATGCAACCTTTCCGGAACCACCTGCTGTCCCAGCAGGAGGATCCGGAAAAAGGAAAATGGCTGCAGCGCTCACCAGCGTCACCACCACCCAGACCCGGTCACGTCCAACTTCAGGAAGAAGGGGGCACTGGAGTTCCACCACCGCAGCGAGCATGGCCTACAAGAGGCAGGAGCACCCTCTGATGAGCTTCAGCAGCATCTCGAGCGAGGAGGAATTCAAGTCCTTTATATGAGGAACCCAACTACTGGCAGTGTCAAGGACACTGCAGGAGGACCTATGGGAGCCACACCATGGACTGCACCTGACGGATGAGATGTTAGTTGGCAGTTGTTTTTGTTTAGTTTGTGTTGCCCCCGTTTGACTCTCACCCAGATGGGCATGGCTGTCAGGACTCCCCCCATTCTGCAGAAAATTCCCTGTTGCGCCGAAGTGCACCTATTTTCCTTTTTACCCCCTTCTCAGGTTATTTGGGTTCTCTATGTGCTGCTTTTTAATGTAATGTATTGCCCCCGTTTGACTCTCACCCAGCTGGAGTGGACATGGCTGTCAGTCAGGACTCCCCCCATTCTGCAGGAAGGTCCCAGTTGCGCCTAAGAGCGCCTATTTTCCTTTTTACCCCCTTCTCAGGTTATTTGGGAGCCCCCTTTGCAAAAAGGGTTCTCTATTTGCTGCTATTCTCTATTATCCATGTGGATTACACATTACCTGTTCGGATTACAATTTTACCTCATGTGGATTACAATTGAATTTTGGAATATGTGTTCCAGACAGACAGTGTTTTATCATGCCAACTAGGAGCCATAAGGAGAGACTCAAACGTATATCTGAGCCTTTTATGCTTGCAAATGTGAAATTGATTGCACTAAAAAGTTTGCATACTTATGTCTTTGCTGTATTTTAGCTACACTGTTTTTAATGGTTCAGCACTTTAGCCCATTGTGTGTATTCTTTTTCTGGTACTGCAATGTGTGCTATTATGCACTTATTGTACGGTGTTTTCAGTAAATTATTCACTTATTGATAGCTAGCAGCAGTGAGCACCTTATTTTTCTAGTTCATATGGACTGCCTCTAAAGATTGTACGCCGCGGCCTAGCCTTGTGCGTATGACGCATTAGTGCGTCAATAGTACGCTAAGGATTCGTACACACTTTTGTACGCTAATGCTTAGGTATTGCGTACTTTTAACTATGCTGACTGTACGTACGTAATTTGGGCAGGAATGTTCGCAAAAAAACGTGTGTTTTTTTTACGTAGATTCGACTAATAGGTTCGTTTAAATACGAATCTTGTCAGAAATTCGGCGAATATTCGGCGAAGCAAATTTTGAATGATTCGCTTATCTCTAGAGACATCCTATGTAGTTAGTTGGCCGCTGCCTATGTGTGCCATCTCCCATCCTCACAAAGGTTTGAGCGGGGAGCCCACTGTGCTCACATTCCACTGCCATGGCTGCTGGATGAGGGTAGGGGGTTGGCAGGAGCAGCACCAGCTCCTTAAGCAGCAACTTAAGTCTGAGATCTAATGAGCACTTTTCTTCACCCACCTACTGAAGAAACCACCCACCTTCAGCAGCAGTAAGACATGGAGCAGAACCTGAACCAGCAGGTGGTGGCATACTTAGACTGCACCCTGCCTTGACTACTGGGCAGCCAAACTTGATTTGAGGCCACAACTGGCCGAGTATGCCCTGGACAAGCTTTCCTGCCTGGCCAGTAGTGTGACATAAGAGCGGTGTTTAGTGCGGCATGGGGCACAGTTACCCCAAGGAAATTTCACCTTTCCACTCAAAGTGTGGTGAGACTGACCTTTGTGAAGATGAATCAGGCGTGGATCTCTGTAACTGACTAAATAAGTGAAGTGTGAAGTGATTCTAAGGCCCCTTTCACACGAGCGGGAGACTCGCATGTCTCCCGCAACGCATCTACAGGGCTGGACTCGGCACGGACAGGGATCGCATATAATGCTATGCGATCCCTGTCCGTGCCGAGTCCAGCCCTGTAGATGCGTTGCGGGAGACATGCGAGTCTCCCGCTCGTGTGAAAGGGGCCTAAGAGTGACACCTGTCGTACAGACGCAGAGTAACTTTCACTACCACAGAGAACTACCTATGCATGTTTCTGCAATGCACAGTGTTCTACACCAATATACAGGCTCTCTGCAGCTGTGAAATAGCTGAATTTAACGAAATTCACCACAAAATCAAATCATATCTTTTTGGAATATTCGGCGAACCGTCCAAATTGAATTTTTTTAAAAAATTTGCTTATCTCTAGTGTCTAGGAGTAGATTTATATAGACTCATATAAGAATATTTGCTGGGTTCCTCACCTTTTTTTGCTACATGCCTACAGCCCTGCTGCAAGATAGATCTTAGTTTATCATCTTGGGACAATATAGGTAAATATCTAAAAAAATAAAATTGTCTCTAATCTTGGCAAACTGATCTCTAAACTGATCTCTAAACTGGATTTGTGGTGGACAATATGAGATGAATTTTCCAACATCCACCACTTCTACCCTCGGTCGCACAGTCTGTTAGTAGCTTCCTGAATTTTATGTTTGGTAAACACTGTTCCTGGAGCAAGCCCTTTAATTCTGATGAATTCACAGAGGTGGAGGACTGGCAGCACACACTTTACATGAGAGAAGCTTTTTGGATACATGCTCTGGACACCAGATTCCTAAACGGTATGAACTCAAAAAATGACTTAAGGTATTTATATTAGCATTTGTATGATTGCATTTTGCTGTTGTGATTTATATTACACACAGCTGCAGTTTACCATTAATAATTATGACGTCATCTGCAATCTACTGGTTGATCGGTCCATATTTCTTTACTGCATGGTCCACATTGTAATTTAGCTATGAGTAAGCACACACGCACGTGCAAAACGTGTGAGTGATATTTCTGTGGATGTCTTAATTTGTGCACCCAGTGTTTTGGATTTTATTTCTGAAATTTTTCTACAAATAAAGCTTCCTAAGGACTTTATGACACTGGATCTCTTCCTTATTGCTTTTTTATGTTTCTACACTCCGAAGCCAGAAGTCTTTAATCCGGTGATCAACAATATTACATGTTGGCTTTTGCACATGAAAAGTACCCTTCAGTTTATAGAATTTTTGTGGTCCTGAATATCCTTTGTTAACCTTAAGTAAATTAGTTAATAATCTGCAGCCAAATTACAAAGAGCTTCCCCTGAGAAATAATTATGTAATTTGTGAAGGTATTTCCCTAAAGATCAGATATGAATGCATTGCATGTTATAAAAACATTTGCTTGATGTAAAAATTATTCTGTTATCTATTACCCAGCTAAAGGTCACCGTAGACTTTGGATTGATTTTATTTGGAATATAACATTGTACGTCACATGCATTTATGCTTTCTATAGTAGTGTACTTAAAAAATCATGAATTTTGATTATATTTGATGGACATACAAAGTTGATCAAATGTATTCCATAAGAAATGTTATCAGGTGTTTTAATTTAGTATGACCATTATGGAATATTACAAGAAAATGTTAACATAAAGCTCTGGATTACCGTTCGCTACAGGAAACTGATCGATGGAAGAAACAAATAATACTGTAACAGCGGGATTCACCCTGAAAGGATTTCCAGGCAATCGTGCACAACATGCTCTTCTGTTCACTGTGTTGCTACTAACACTTTTTGTCAGTCTTTGTGGAAACATCATCATTATTGTAATTATAAATGCTAATTCTTGCCTCCACTCCCCCATGTACTTCTTCTTGGTTTGTTTGTCTTCCTTAGAAGTAATTATCATTCTCAGTGTGGTTCCTGAACTCTTAGTAATCCTTACTAAAAAGCAAGCCTTTATTTCTAAGGTAGGCTGCTTCTCACAGTTATATGTATATTACTTTGCATGTACTTCAGATTTTTTGGTTTTAACTGTTATGTCTTTTGATCGTTTTTTGGCTGTCTGCTACCCGCTGAGGTATTCTTCCATTATGGTTAAAAGCTTATGCATAAAATTGGTGGGTGGATCATTGTTGATATCATTTATTTGTCTTTTTTACCCATTGGTGACTTTGCCTAAATTGCAGTTTTGTGGTAAAGTAGTGGATCATTTCATGTGTGAGGCTGCAGCCATTCTAAAACGGCTCTGTGTGAACTCAACTGTTCTGAAGCTCAACACAATCATTACATCTACTTTTATATTAATTGGATGTGTACTTGCAACTTCGGTATCCTATATGTTTATTGTGTGGACTGTGGTAAAAATACCTTCTAATTCAGGCCGACAGAAAACATTCTCTACATGTGTTTCCCATCTTACCATGTTGTCCCTGGTCTTTGGAAGTGCCATTTTTATAGAAATAAGACCGTCCTGGTATTATCCTGTTGAAGTAGATAAGGGAGTGAACCTTGCAACCACTGTGCTGGCTCCTTTACTAAACCCCTTTATTTATACACTGAGAAATGAAGTGGTAAAAAACTGCATCAAGAATACATTGAAACACCGCCAACCTTTACCATTTTGTCATTAAGACTGGAAGGCATACCAATGATTTTCCTATAAAACAGCTCTTAACCTGAATCGAAAGGTTCACTAAAGGACTCCACAGTCAAATGTTTGCAATAATTTTAATGTGAAAATATTTCCTTTGGTGAAAAGTTTATAGTTACTTCTAAATATTACACATGGATTTTGTTGTGGATTTGCAGCACATTCCACCCTGTGTATTGCAAGGAATAAAATGCACTGTGAAAATTTGCCACGTTCCTGTAACAGAATGTGTATTCTAAGTACCGAAAAACAGAACCATACACAGGAACCACATAATATGAAAATCAATATTTTGTTAACAATCGATGAATAATAGGTACAATTCATATAAAACAAAAAAGAAAGGCTCTCCAGGCAAAGAATACCTTCAAAATAAAATACAAAATAAAATATTTATATATTTAATAGATAGAAAAAAAATCCCAAATCATAACACCATAGACAAAATAATCAGCCAAAGAATGAACTAAAAACAATATCAGAAAAAATACTGATATGATGGAACATTAAAATAAAATGATACTTTGTGTAAAACCAGTCAAGGTAAATCTATATACATATGTATGAGACAGATCTGTCAATAAACGTAGAACCCATCCTAGTTTAAAGTTATCAAAATAAGTAATGATCCAATAAGTGCAAATATGACTCATATAAATAAATAGATAAATACTACCAGCTTTATGGAAATGTCAGGGGTCTACGCTATGCCAGGGGTCCTGATGAACAGTACTTTCTAAATCCAGTACAGATATATCAAATAATTCAATTTTTTATGTAACCACGCAAAACTATGTTTAAGTGCATGAATGTAAAGTTTCCGCTATCAGTGCGCTCACCAAATCGAATGGAGCAGATAAGGATTCCTGGCAGGAATGCTTCAGTCAAAACCCAAACCTGGCTCATGTGCCATTTGGTTAAAGTGGCTGGCTGTGCTCTGTAGTAGGCTAAGGCTAAGAAACCCTGATTTAGATATTCTGCTGCACAGTCCTAAATTTTCTCCATTTGTAAATAATTTGTCCAGCTGTGGACTGATGGATACGCATGTCTTTAGCAATGCTTTGTAGCCCATGTATCTCTCCATGCATCTCTTTAGCACATCTTCTGGGGTCTTCTGAAAATTGGTTACATCAAGGCATGGTTTTATACTAACCATTGGCTAGATGGCTAGAGAGGCATTGTGGTTCTCTATAGTGAGTGGTTTGAGAGCAAGGGGCCCACTTTGCTGGTCTTGCACAGGGGCTTTCTCATGTTTGTGTCTGCCATGCATCAGAACCAGGGTAATCTAAGAAGCCCTGGAGTGATGAAGGACTAGAAAAGCATTATTTTCAGTGTTAAGAAGTTACACTCAAAGACAAACAAGGACTGTCCAAAAACAGACAGGGTGTTGAGAAATCATTAAACCAGTGCTCATATTGAGGTATGTGGGTCCTTGGAGAGTCTGGAAAGGAATATGCTGCCTCAGATCCAGAAATATTTAAAGGGGTTTTCCAGTTTGCATAAACATCCTTTACAATAATCATTCAGGAAGGTAGCTGTCATTTTGTAATGTATTTCTTTTACCTTTATTGCTTCTATCCTCCGTCCATGCAGCTCATTACTATATTCTGTGATGTTATGTTCAAGGTGTATGTCAAAGTAGCAACAGGGGCAGTGCTTGGGGAGGGTCCTTATAGCTAGTTCGGTGAAAGAGGACTATAAACTATTTAGGCATTGTTAGGGGTGGTGATGGATCTTTGAAAGGAGATGTGCATTGTGGGTTTGGTTGGATACAGCAACAGCAAGTGCTATAAACAGGAAGGAAATAAAACAGAGTGATTTCTGTATACGATGAAAAGGTGTCAAGAGTGTACAAATTAACCCTTTTTTAAGGTACAAGCGGGGGGTCACAGCACTCTACCACTGATGATGGCGAGGGTGGGTGCACGTCTTGCTAAGGCCCAGTCTCCACCAGGGGCCAGTAAATAGTCCATAAAAATATAAATGCAGACAGCACTCCAATTGTAGTTTGCAGCGTGAGTTTATTTATTTTTCAGCCGAACATTAGTTGAGTAGCGACGTTTCGGGCTTACAGACTGCCCTTCATCAGGCTGATATAATATGTGAAGAATAAAAGGGAATAAATGTATGACTAGTAAATACAATGATCAAAGGGACAATTGTATACAAGTAAAACATATTAATGTTCATATGAATACTATAGCAAGCACAAGCAGTTAACAATTCTCCCAAGATGCTTAGGGCTAAGGCATATGCACAGAGCAGCTTATAAGAGAAGCGCTAGGTAGTTTATGAATATAGGATTCAGAGTGACAGAAAACATAGCACAGGTTAGTATGTAAAGATCATACCTAGGTACAAGTGAGGATACGTAGCTTACCTAAGTGTAAAGCGTGCGGTCATGCCGGCTGTATGAACAGTATGGGGCTGCACGATGCTGTTTAAATGCAGAGCGCCTGAAGTTGGATGTGTTCGTCACTTCCGGTGCATCGTGGCACCCGGAAGTTAGAAAGTATGTGCTCCAAGTAGGGAGGCGTGCCGAGGGTGCGCATGCGCTCGTGAGAGTCGGCGCACGGCCGCCATCTTGGGAGAGGGCAAAATTGCCCAAGTGTCACAATGCTCATGTTAATGAGTGTCCGAGCTCAGACAATATATATAGAGGGAGGGAAACAGTGGTAAATAGTATCAAAAAGGGGGGGGAAGAGGAGGGGGGGGAAGAGGAGGGGGCCGAAACCTGCATGGTAAATTGTGTATATTGTGCTATAAAGAGTATATGCATGTACAAGCTATGTGCAGTACTTATGGTATGGTATATGTCTTTATATTTTAACTAAGAGGAGATGTATGTAGCTGTAGTAGGAGATGTATGTAGCTGTAGTAGGGTACTCTCCCCCCCCCTCCTCTTCCCCCCTTTTTGATACTATTTACCACTGTTTCCCTCCCTCTATATATATTGTCTGAGCTCGGACACTCATTAACATGAGCATTGTGACACTTGGGCAATTTTGCCCTCTCCCAAGATGGCGGCCGTGCGCCGACTCTCACGAGCGCATGCGCACCCTCGGCACGCCTCCCTACTTGGAGCACATACTTTCTAACTTCCGGGTGCCGCGATGCACCGGAAGTGACGAACACATCCAACTTCAGGCGCTCTGCATTTAAACAGCATCGTGCAGCCCCATACTGTTCATACAGCCGGCATGACCGCACGCTTTACACTTAGGTAAGCTACGTATCCTCACTTGTACCTAGGTATGATCTTTACATACTAACCTGTGCTATGTTTTCTGTCACTCTGAATCCTATATTCATAAACTACCTAGCGCTTCTCTTATAAGCTGCTCTGTGCATATGCCTTAGCCCTAAGCATCTTGGGAGAATTGTTAACTGCTTGTGCTTGCTATAGTATTCATATGAACATTAATATGTTTTACTTGTATACAATTGTCCCTTTGATCATTGTATTTACTAGTCATACATTTATTCCCTTTTATTCTTCACATATTATATCAGCCTGATGAAGGGCAGTCTGTAAGCCCGAAACGTCGCTACTCAACTAATGTTCGGCTGAAAAATAAATAAACTCACGCTGCAAACTACAATTGGAGTGCTGTCTGCATTTATATTTTTATGAACCCTTTTTTAAGGGTTATCTGTAGAGATGAGCGAACATGCTCGTCCGAGCTTGGTGCTCGTTCGAGCATTAGGGTACTCGTAACTGCTCGATGCTCGGACGGGTATCTCGCCATGCTCGAGGAAATGGCAACTTCCGCATCGTGCTTTTTTGGCGCCTAAAAACAGAGCCAATCACAAGCCAGGAGACTCTGCGTACCACCCAGCATCACGTGGGGCCCTTACATGTCGATAGCAGGGGTTGGCTGGCCTGATCAGGTGACCCTGGAATATACTACCGACTGGCCGCGGTGCTCGTCTCAGATGCCGTCTGGATATCGTTAGGGATAGAGCTGCTGCCTTTCAGGGACAATGTTAGGGCCTGAATTTAGTTCTCTGTTAGGCAGGGATCACCCACAAAGAACCCAACAGCCCTTCTAAGGGCTAGAAGACATTTTATTTATTTTTTTTTTGTCACTTGGCTGGCTGGCACTAGTAGTGCAGCTATCGCCATATCTAACCCTGTTTTTTTTTTTGTTTGTTCTATCTCAGTGATACAAATCCATTGCACACAGCACTGTGGAACCATTCTGTGTGTCACAGTTCAGCACTGACTCACTCCAATCCATATATACTGTCCAGGTGACACTTTCTGTACGTCACACAATACAACCAAGTCATTTGCTACCAATATCATCTACCGCTTGATCCAGAAAATTCTCTGTGTAACATTTGTCTGGGTCACAGACTAAATAGCCACCGTTAACAGGGTGTCAGTCAGTTCTACCATATTTCCTGCACGTCACGTTCCCAAAAAAACAAAATATAAAAAAAAAAAAATTATTATTTCAGTTGTTTTAACTCAGTGATACAAATCCATTTTACTCAGCTGCGTGTAACATTTCTGTGTGTCACAGTTCAACACATTCGCTCCCATCCGTATATACTGTCCAGGTGACACTTTCTGTACGTCACACAATACAACCAAGTCATTTGCTACCAATATCATCTACCGCTTGATCCAGAAAATTCTCTGTGTGACATTTGTCTGGGTCACAGACTAAATAGCCACCGTTAACAGGGTGTCGGTCAGTTCTACCATATTTCCTGCACGTTACGTTCCCAAAAAAACAAAATTGTAAAAAAAATATATGAAAACAAATATAAAAAAAAAAATATTTTTTCAGTTGTTTTAGCTCAGTGATACAAATCCATTTTACTCAGCTTTGTGTAACCTTTCTGTATGTCACAGTTCAGCACATTCGCTCCCATCCGTATATACTGTCCAGGTGACACTTTCTGTACGTCACTTAATTCTACCAGACTGAACAAGTTTGTGGGTTTCAGTACACCAGGCCCGTTTTAATTTTTTTTTTATATCATACACTTATATACAAACAATGTTGAACCCCAGGGCTAAGGGTCGAGGACGAGGGCGTGGGCGTGGGCATTCAATTACTGCAGGGGGCAGAGGCCGTGGTCCTGGGCAGGGTGAGACAGTACCTGCTGATGAGGGAGCTGTGGAACTCAGCAGAGTTACACTCCCTAGCTTCATGTCTCAACTTACAGGGACACGTGGTAGAGGACTGTTGAAACCATAACAGTGCGAACAGCTGATCTCGTGGATTGCGGACAATGCTTCAAGTAATTTGTCCACCAGTCAGTCTTCCACGCAGTCCACCCACGTTACCCAAGGGAGCACTCCTCTGGCTCCTCCACCTCAACCTCCTTCCCCCCAGTCTGCCCCCTCCCAGGAAAATTTGGAATGTGATCCGGCATACTCTCAGGAACTGTTTTCTGGACCCTTCCCAGAGTCACAAACCACTTCTCAGGTTGCTGCTGACCTCATTCCCGATGCCCAAGTTTTCCAACTGTCGCAGTCTGTGGGTGATGATGATGACAATGTTGAGTTAGTGGAAGAAGTTTGTAAAGAGGTGTCAGACGATGAGGAGACACGGTTGTCAGACAGTGGTGAAGTTGATGTTAGGGGAGGAATTCCAAAGGGGAGAGCAGACTGAGGAATCGGAGGATGACGAGGTGACTGACCCAAACTGGGTTGATATGCCGAGTGAAGACAGTGCTTCTGAGGCGGAGGCGAGTTCTGCACCAGAACAGGTTGTAAGAGGCAGTGGGGTGGCCAGAGGGAGAAGCAGGGCCAGAGCTGGTGCATCAGCAGCAACTGTTTCACGTAGTGAAGCTCCCGTGGCGAGGCCTAGATATTCGCAAGTCTGGAGGTTCTTTAAAGAAAGTGAGGATGACCGACGGACTGTGGTGTGCAACCTGTGCCACACCAGGATCAGCAGGGGTGCCACCACTACTAGCCTAACCACCACCAGCATGCGCAGGCATATGAGTGCTAAACACCCCACTCAATGGAACCAAGGCCGTTCACCACCTCCTGCGGGTCACACCACTGCTCCTTCCCCTGTGTCACTCGCTGCCTCTGCTAGTCAACCCCCTGCGTCACTCGCTGCCTCTGCTAGTCAACCCCCTGCCCAGGACCCCGGCACGAGCGCCTCCCGCCGGAAAACCACACCTTCGCCTCCACGATCCTCCACAGTGTCAACCAATGTGTCCCAGCGCAGCGTTCAGCTGTCTTTACAGCAGACGCTGGAGCGCAAGAGGAAATACAGTTCCACCCACCCACATGCCCAAGCCCTCAACGTCCACATCTCCAAATTGCTTAGCCTGGAGATGCTGCCCTATAGGCTGGTAGAGACCGAGGCCTTTCGCAATCTCATGGCGGTGGCTGCCCCTCGGTATTCCGTCCCCAGCCGCCACTATTTTTCCCGATGTGCCGTCCCAGCCCTACACCAGCACGTGTCGGAGAACATCATCCGTGCCCTGACCAACGCTGTTTCTGAGAAGGTCCACCTAACCACGGACACGTGGACAAGTGCTGCCGGGCAGGGACACTATATCTCACTGACGGCACATTGGGTTAACTTGGTGGAGGCTGGGACCGAGAATGACCCTGGGGCCGCTCATGTACTGCCCACACCGAGGATTGCGGGGCCTACCTCGGTCACGGTCTCTCAGACGTACTATGCCTCCTCCTACGACCCCTCCTCCTCCACCGAATTACCATCCGTGGGCACGGCGCCTTCAGTCGGTAGCTCTAGGCGCAGCAGCAGTGCCGTGGGTAAGCGCCAGCAGGTGGTGCTCAAACTGCTGAGCTTAGGTGACAAAAGGCACACCGCCCAAGAGCTGTTACAGGGCATCACTGCGCAGACCGATGTGTGGCTGGCACCGCTGAACCTCAAGCCAGGCATGGTTGTGTGTGACAACGGGCGTAACCTGGTGGCGGCTCTGCAACTCGGCAGACTGACACATGTGCCATGCCTGGCCCACGTGTTCAATCAAACAGTTCAGCGGTTCCTCAAGACATACCCCAATCTGTCTGATTTGCTCACCAAGGTGCGCCGCATCTGTGCGCATTTCCGCAAGTCGAGCACAGATGCTGCCACTCTCAGGGCAGCACAGCGCCGCATACAACTGCCCGCTCACCGACTGTTGTGCGACGTGCCCACGAGATGGAATTCCACATTAAACATGTTATGCAGAGTTTACCAGCAGCGCAGAGCTATTGTAGACTGCCAGATGTCATCTTCCACCAGAACTGGTAGTCAGGTCTCTCAGATTCCTCAAGTCTACAATGAGGAGTGGACGTGGATGTCTGATATCTGCCAGGTATTGAGCAACTTTGAGGAGTCAACACAGATGGTCAGCGGCGATGCCGCCATTATCAGCCTCACCATCCCGCTGCTTTGCCTGTTGAAAAACTCACTGCTCAGCATCAAGTCGGATGCTTTGCGCTTGTCACAAGAGACGGTGGAGGAAGATACGTCGCTTGATAGCCAGAGCACCCTCCGGTCTGTTTCTCAGCGCCTATCGGAGGAGGGGGATGAGGATGAAGAGGAGGAGAATGTCGGCGAGACAGTAGAGGGTACCAGTGCTCAGTCCTTAACTCTTGAGCGTGTATGGGCTGAAGAGGAGGACTTGGAGGAGGAGGAGGAGGAGGAAATGGAGAGTCAAGTCAGTGAGGAGAGGGAATTCTTGCGTGTTGGGACTCTGGCGCACATGGCAGACTTCATGTTAGGCTGCCTATCCCGTGACCCTCGCGTTAGAAGAATTTTTTCAAACACCGATTACTGGGTGTTCACTCTCCTGGACCCACGGTACAAGCAGAACCTTTCCACTCTCATCCCTGCAGAGGAAAGGAGTATGAGAGTGAATAGGTATCAACAGGCCCTGGTGCACAAGCTGAAAGAATTCTTCCCATCTGATGCCGCTAGCGGCAGAGGGCATGGTTCTGTGGGCCAAGTAGCGGGGGAGAGGAGGCGAGCAGGCAGCTTGTCCAGCACTGGCAGGGGAACGCTCTCCAAGGCCTTTGCCAGTTTTATGTCACCCCAGCAAGACACTGTCACCTGTCCCCAGTGTAGGCAGAGTAGGGGGGAGCTGTACAGAAAGATGGTGAGGGAGTACCTAGCTGACCATACTAATGTCCTGCGTGATCACTCTGCTCCATACAACTACTGGGTTTCAAAGCTGGACACGTGGCCTGAACTGGCGCTGTACGTCTTGGATATGCTGGCCTGCCCTGCCGCTAGCGTGCTGTCAGAGCGGGTATTCTGTGCAGCTGGTGGCGTCATCACCGATAAGCGTACACGCCTGTCAACTGACATCGCTGACAGGCTGACGCTTATTAAAATGAACAAAGCCTGGATTTCACCGGAATTCAAATCTCCTCCGGGGGAAAGCAGCTAAAGATTTAAATAACTTATGTATCCGATTCCTCTTCTCTACTCCTCTTCTCTACTCCTCCTCCTCCTCCATATCGTCTTTGCCTAACACTGACCCAAAAAACGCCATTTTTTAGAGGTCCAACTGGCCCCCTACAGGCCCTCTCTTCAAACAATTTTTCAGGAGGGCCCCCTACAGGCCCTCTATTCAAACAATTTTTCAAGAGGTCCACCTACAGGCCCTCTATTCAAACAATTTTTCCAGAGGTCCACCTACAGGCCCTCTCTTCAAACAATTTTTCAGGAGGGCCCCCTACAGGCCCTTTCTTCAAACAATTTTTCAGGAGGGCCCCCTACAGGCCCTCTATTCAAACAATTTTTCAAGAGGTCCACCTACAGGCCCTCTATTCAAACAATTTTTCCAGAGGTCCACCTACAGGCCCTCTATTCAAACAATTTTTCAGGAGGGCCCCCTACAGGCCCTCTCGTCAAACAATTTTTCAGGAGGGCCCCCTACAGACCCTCTATTCAAACAATTTTTCAAGAGGTCCACCTACAGGCCCTCTATTCAAACAATTTTTCCAGAGGTCCACCTACAGGCCCTCTCTTCAAACAATTTTTCAGGAGGGCCCCCTACAGGCCCTCTATTCAAACAATTTTTCAGGAGGACCCCCTACAGGCCCTCTATTCAAACAATTTTTCCAGAGGTCCACCTACAGGCCCTCTCTTCAAACAATTTTTCAGGAGGGCCCCCTACAGGCCCTCTATTCAAACAATTTTTCCAGAGGTCCACCTATAGGCCCTCTGTCCAAACAATTTTAACGGAGGTCCACCTACAGGCCCTCTCTCTCTCCAAACAATTGTTCCGGAGGTCCACCTACAGGCCCTCTCTCCAAACAATTTTTCCGGAGGTCCACCTATAGGCCCTCTCTCCAAACAATTGACGTCTTTTTCCTATCTTTCTCTCTCTCCAAACTATTTTTCCAGATAGCTGCCATATACCGTATTAAAGTGAGAAGAATACTGAGAACACATGCTACACTTGATCAAGTTCATAATTTACGACTGTACCGGTTGATACAACAGTTTTCAAAAATCCATTCTGGATGTTGTCACCACAACACACGCTAGCCCAGGGGGCACTCCTCTGGCTCTTCCAGCGAAACCTCCTTCCCCCCAGCCTGCCCCCCACCTACAGGCCCTCTCTCTAAACAATTGACGTCTTTTTCCTATCTTTCTCTCTCTCTAAACTATTTTTCCGGATAGCTGCCATATACGGTATTAAACTGAGAAGAATACAGAGAACACATGCTACACTTGATCAAGTTCATAATTTACGACTGTACCGGTTGATGCAACAGTTTTCAAAAATCCATTCTGGCTGTTGTCACCACCACACACGCTAGCCCAGGGGGCACTCCTCTGGCTCTTCCAGCGAAACCTCCTTCCCCCCAGCCTGCCCCCCACCTACAGGCCCTCTCTCCAAACAATTGATGTCTTTTTCCTATCTTTCTCTCTCTCCAAACAATTTTTCCGGATAGCTGCCATATACGGTATTAAACTGAGAAGAATACAGAGAACACATGCTACACTTGATCAAGTTCATAATTTACGACTGTACCGGTTGATGCAACAGTTTTCAAAAATCCATTCTGGCTGTTGTCACCACCACACACGCTAGCCCAGGGGGCACTCCTCTGGCTCTTCCAGCGAAACCTCCTTCCCCCCAGCCTGCCCCCCACCTACAGGCCCTCTCTCCAAACAATTGACGTCTTTTTCCTATCTTTCTCTCTCTCCAAACAATTTTTCCGGATAGCTGCCATATACGGTATTAAACTGAGAAGAATACAGAGAACACATGCTACACTTGATCAAGTTCATAATTTACGACTGTACCGGTTGATGCAACAGTTTTCAAAAATCCATTCTGGCTGTTGTCACCACCACACACGCTAGCCCAGGGGGCACTCCTCTGGCTCTTCCAGCGAAACCTCCTTCCCCCCAGCCTGCCCCCCACCTACAGGCCCTCTCTCCAAACAATTGACGTCTTTTTCCTATCTTTCTCTCTCTCCAAAGTATTTTTCCGGATAGCTGCCATATACGGTATTAAACTGAGAAGAATACAGAGAACACATGCTACACTTGATCAAGTTCATAATTTACGACTGTACCGGTTGATGCAACAGTTTTCAAAAATCCATTCTGGCTGTTGTCACCACCACACACGCTAGCCCAGGGGGCACTCCTCTGGCTCTTCCAGCGAAACCTCCTTCCCCCCAGCCTGCCCCCCACCTACAGGCCCTCTCCAAACAATTGACGTCTTTTTCCTATCTTTCTCTCTCTCCAAACAATTTTTCCGGATAGCTGCCATATACGGTATTAAACTGAGAAGAATACAGAGAACACATGCTACACTTGATCAAGTTCATAATTTACGACTGTACCGGTTGATGCAACAGTTTTCAAAAATCCATTCTGGCTGTTGTCACCACCACACACGCTAGCCCAGGGGGCACTCCTCTGGCTCTTCCAGCGAAACCTCCTTCCCCCCAGCCTGCCCCCCACCTACAGGCCCTCTCTCCAAACAATTGACGTCTTTTTCCTATCTTTCTCTCTCTCCAAAGTATTTTTCCGGATAGCTGCCATATACGGTATTAAACTGAGAAGAATACAGAGAACACATGCTACACTTGATCAAGTTCATAATTTACGACTGTACCGGTTGATGCAACAGTTTTCAAAAATCCATTCTGGCTGTTGTCACCACCACACACGCTAGCCCAGGGGGCACTCCTCTGGCTCTTCCAGCGAAACCTCCTTCCCCCCAGCCTGCCCCCCACCTACAGGCCCTCTCCAAACAATTGACGTCTTTTTCCTATCTTTCTCTCTCTCCAAACAATTTTTCCGGATAGCTGCCATATACGGTATTAAACTGAGAAGAATACAGAGAACACATGCTACACTTGATCAAGTTCATAATTTACGACTGTACCGGTTGATGCAACAGTTTTCAAAAATCCATTCTGGCTGTTGTCACCACCACACACGCTAGCCCAGGGGGCACTCCTCTGGCTCTTCCAGCGAAACCTCCTTCCCCCCAGCCTGCCCCCCACCTACAGGCCTTCTCTCCAAACAATTGACGTCTTTTTCCTATCTTTCTCTCTCTCCAAGCTATTTTTCCGGATAGCTGCCATATACGGTATTAAACTGAGAAGAATACAGAGAACACATGCTACACTTGATCAAGTTCCTAATTTACGACTGTACCGGTTGATGCAACAGTTTTCAAAAATCCATTCTGGCTGTTGTCACCACCACACACGCTAGCCCAGGGGGCACTCCTCTGGCTCTTCCAGCGAAACCTCCTTGCCCCAGCCTGCCCCCCCCCCACCTACAGGCCCACTCTACAAACAATTTAGCTGGATAGGGGACGTATCAGAAGTTGCACTCATGTTTGTTTTTGTTCTTCTTTTATCTGCCTCCTGACCTGTGATAGGCAGAGCATGGACACGTCCCCTTAGCTGCAGTGGGAAAAACACTCCCCTGGCCAGAGCAAGCTCTTTTTCCGTTTTCCGTGTTCGAAAAATCCATTAAATATAGGGTCCCAAGATAGGGGGCGTATACGGTATTAAACTGAGAAGAATCGATACCATACGGGTTAAAGCAACAGTTTTCCCAAATCCAGTCCGGCTGTTGTCACCATCACACACGCTAGCCCAGGGGGCACTCCTCTGGCTCTTCCAGCGAAACCTCCTTTCCCCCCATCTACATGCCCTCTCTCCAAACAATTTTCCCGTGTAGGGGGACGTATTAGATATTGCACTGATTTTGAATTGCCTCCTGTGATAGATGGGAATCGAACCCGGATCAACTGCTTGGGAAGTAGCTATGCTCACCACTATACCACCAGCAGGCACAGCAACTGATAAGAACAGATACTAAACTTGATTTTAGCTGCAGTGCCAGCATGAGTAGTGGTGCCACCTGCAGGCGGTGATGGACCTTCGTTGCACCTAGTTGGGTGCTTCCCTAACATGTGATGGGTATTTGCCTCGCCTTTCTTGGTCTGGGTGAGCACAATTGCCATGAGGGTAACCACCAGGCTGTTGCCTGAGAATTTGGGGTAATGGTGGGATTAGGCAGCCTCAGAGGCATCCATGCATGCTGCCCCTGCTGTTTCCTGTCCATTTCCGTGGTGTTTCCATCATTTTCTGAGGTTTCCAGGTTTTCACCCAGCCTTCCCTAGGCAGAGCCTTGGTCCCCCGCAAAAATGCTCGAGTCTCCCATTGACTTCAATGGGGTTCGTTATTCGAAACGAGCACCCGAGCATCGGGAAAAGTTCGACTCGAATAACGAGCACCCGAGCATTTTAGTGCTCGCTCATCTCTAGTTATCTGTTAAAGGGGTTGTCCAGTCTCAAAATCAAAATTATTTTTAGGTGCTCCTAACACCCCTTACCATGTATATACAGTATATATGTCCCCAATACCTGTTTTTCATGTCTATGCTTTTTTCCCCTGTCTGGGCATCAGATCTGTTTACATTCACAGCTTCCTGTTTACATGACTGCGCTACAGAGTGATGAGTCACAGGCTGGCTCCACCCCCACACTGATCAGTCTGCAGGAGTTACGCCCACTATACCTCCTGTCCTGCTAGTCTATTTATCACTCAGTTTCTAAGTCACATCAAGTCAACAGACTCTTCCCTTACCCTTTCCAGAGTGTAATAAACATCTTGAATCAGCAAGCACATCCAAACACACCTGTATCTAATCCTATCAGTATGATACAGCCTGATTCTTAGCCTGCTGTGTGCAATACTGCCTGCTGAGCTGTGTATCTAATTCTATCGTGTATGATACTGTCTTATGTGGTGCATAAGCTTATCATACCTCTGTATCTAAATGTATGCCTCTGTCCCTTTGTATCTAAGTCTATCATCTGTGATTTAGTCTATTGTTCCTGTATCAAAGATTCCCATGTGTGATACTGCCTGCTGAGCCATGTATCTAATCCTATCTTGCACGACATTGTCTGGTGCGCATCTAAACCTATCTTTTATGATACTGTCTGTTGAAGTGTGTATCTAAAGCCTCATGCACACAACCGTATCTGTTTTGCAGTCCTCAAGTTGTGGATCCGCTGAATAGGTCCATGTTCGAACGCACTTTTTTGCAGAGCCATTGACTTGTTTTGGTTTGAGTTCTGCATTTTAAGTACCAAAATAGGACATGTTCTATCTTTTACAGAAGTGACATTCAGATGTTGAAAACACTTCATCAGTCATCAGTGTGCTTTCTTTCCACATTCGTGTTAGTTCTTCAAAAGAAATAACATGTCCTATTCTGGTCCTCAAAATGCAGACCTTGAACCCATAGAAGTCAATGGCTCTGCAAAAAAAATGCAGATCTCACACGGACGGTATCCTCATTTAGCGGATCCGCGACTTGCACACCACAAAACAGATATGGTCATGTGCATGGGGCCTAAAGCTATCTTTTTTGGTCCTGCCTGCTGAAGGGTTTATCTCGGACTATCATGTATGATACACCGTATGTGTACGACCATGATCAGCTCGAAAACCACGGTCTGTGTGCAGGTCCCATTTCCCAGGCCGACCGCGCTCCCTGATCCGAACTGACTATCACAGTAATTTATGATACAGCCAGTCTCTGATCGTGGGGTAAGTACACATGATGAAGTGAGTACACGACAATCACTCCACGGTCATAATGACTGGTTGTATCACACATTACTATAATACAGTCAGATTGGGTCAGGGAAGCCGTGGTCAGCCTGGAAAATGTGTCGACACGTGGTCCGTTAATCCTGGGCCAATCATGGTCATTTGCATGAGCCCTATAACTAGAGATGAGCGAACATGCTCGTCCGAGCTTGGTGCTAGTTCGAGCATTAGGGTATTCGCATATGCTCGCTACTCGGACGAGCATATCGCGATCCTCAAGGAAATGGCAACTTCCTCTTCCTGTATGTTAGCCGCCTTTTTTCAGCCAATCAACATGCAGGAGAGTCTTTGGTACCTCCTAGCATCACGTGGGGCCCCTACAAGTCGATAGCAGGGATTGGCTGGCCAGATCAGATGATCTGGGAATATAAGAATCTGGTCCCGCGCTGCTCGCGTCATACACCGTCTGCATGAGATTAGGGATAGAGCTGCTGTCTGTCAGGGAGAGTGTTAGGGCATGAATTTAGTTGTTGGTTAGGCAGGAATCACCCACAAAGAACCCAACAGCCCTTCTAAGGGCTACAAGCACGTTTTTTTTTTGGTCTCCTCCTGGCTGCTGGCTGGGACTTGTAGTGCAGCTACCGCCATCTTGGCTGCACACTGTTAGGTCATGAAATTAGAATCTGGTTAGGCAGGAATCATCCACAAAGAACCCAACGCTCCTTCTAAGGGCTACAACGACCTTTTTTTTTTGTCCTCCTCTCGGCTGCTGGCTGGGACTTGTAGTGCAGCTACCGCCATCTTGGCTGCACACTGTGCACAGCGACTGGTGGCAGAAAGGGGACAGCACATGGTCCACACAGACCCCAATGAAATTGCCCAAAGTCCTCTCAGTACTCATTTTTGCTGCTGCTGTACCTTGGCTTGCTGGGATCTGTAGTGCAGTCTAGGGAATACGTTTTGTCACTCAGTTATATGAACTACAGTCCAGTGAACAATTGTGAGGTGTGCGGTCCACTAGCCGCAGTCTAGAGAATACGTTTTTTCACTCAGTTATATAAACTACAGTCCAGTGAACAATTGTGAGGTGTGCTGTACAGCAGCGTCAGTCTATAAAATACGTTTTTTCTTGCAGTTATATGTACTACAGTCCATTGAAAAATGTAGTGGTTTACGGAAAAATAGCCGCAGTCTAAATATTCCTTTTTTTCTCTCAGTTATATATACTACAGTGCAGTGAACAATTCTGTCATGTGCGGTATAGTAGCCGCACTCTAGTGTTGACACCAACAAGTGACCAAGTTAGTTGAGGTAGCAGGTGAACCACATAAAATTTTACACTGACACAGCATGGCGGTGACAACAGAGTGACCAAGTTACACTCTGGTAGTAGGTGAAGCACATAAAATTTTACACTGACACAGCATGGCGGTGACACCACCAATGCCTTGGTCAGACTGAGATTGCAGTCAAATGGCTGTAGGTGAGCCTCCCAAAAATTTGTTTTGGAGTGTCTGTAGTTGACCCTCCTGTAAAATTGTTTTTGAGTGTCTGTAGTTGACGCTACTAAAAAATTGATTGGAGAGAGTGCCTGTAGGTGGCCCTCCGTAAACATTGTTTGTATAGAGCGCCAGTTGGCCCTCAGAAACATTGCCTGTTGGCTCAGCGTTTGTGTAAGAAGAGAAGGAGGAGGAGGAGGAGAGGAGAGGATACATAAAGAATCTTCATGTTGAGCTGCTTTCCCCCGCTGGAGATTTGGATTCTGGTGAAATCCAGGCTTTATTCATTTCAATAATAGTCAGCCTGTCATTTGACAGGCGTGTATGCTTATCAGTGATGATGCCACCAGCTGCACTGAAGACCCGCTCTGACAACACGCTAGCGGCAGGGCAGGCCAGCACTTCCAAGGAGTACAGCTCCAGTTCGGGCAATGTGTCCAGCTGTGCAACCCAGTAGTTGTATGGAGCAGAGTGATCACGCAGGATGCTGGTATGGTCACTTAGGTACTCCCTCACCATCTTTCTAAACAGCTCCCACC